>PNEQ01064993.1:9168-19310 GCA_003012365.1 Medauroidea extradentata
TGGCCTAAAAGTCACTTGGCCTAAAAGTCACTTGGCCTAAAAGTCACTTGGCCTAAAAGTCACTTGGCCTAAAAGTCACTTGGCCTAAAAGTCACTTGGCCTAAAAGTCACTTGGCCTAAAAGTCACTTGGCCTAAACATCTCTTTAAACGTCACTTGACCTAAACGTCACTTGACCTGTAATCAAACATTCGTCTCTTTAATATAAGCAACAGCAATTGAAAATACTTGATTAATTAGTAATTCATTGTTATACTTACGCAGTTGCCAGTCTCTTCCGCCATTCATTGAAGTTCTGTCCCTTCTTTTTTTTACGTTTTGCAGATAAATATAACCCACCTTTTCGAGATATTCTTTTATCGCTATGAAAGAACACCATTTTACCATAATCCTTCACATCCAAAATCGTATGAGAAGTAACAACTATGCAGTCTCACCGAAACACCGAGTCCCGGCAGGTCTTATCTGTCCTGACAATCTTTTCCTCCTTCCTGCCCCACTCCCCCTGCCCACCACCGCGCAGCAGGGTGCCATCAGACAAGGACAGGACTACTCCTCTCCTTCCACTCCTCCTACCGACTGGCACGCCATATCCTCATTGCAGGGCCGCGCGCATCACAACTCGCTGCGCCCGATGCAGACGTCTCTAATTCTATTTTATTAAAAACGACAAAAGATTTTCACATTCGGCAAAGTGCATTTCAAAGTACATATTTCATATTTTTTTCTGCAAGGCCTATTTTATGATTTTGTACTTAATATTCTGTTTTCATTTACTAATAAAAGTGCTAAAATTGAGGTGGTTTCACTATCAAAATCTATGATAATAGTAAACAAATTGAAAATTTTGAGTTTCAGCATAGGATAAACTATGTCTTAAGATGTATCTGGCAAAGTTTGGTCGTCGTATTTATAGTACATTTATGGTAAAATGGTTAGCCAAATGACTGTTTTTCACCTGGTACACAAGGGGTAGACTGAATCCTTAATAGGACGCTCATAAAAATGCATATTGGCCAATTTACGGATTATTCGAAATTCAACATTTAAGGGGGTGAAAAGACATTAAATGTTTTTCGAATTAACTTCGGTAAGTTATATAAAGTTGGTATTCACTTCAAAATATTGCTTACGTAAATACCCAAAAAATAGTTCTAGGATTTTTTTTAAATCGACCCCCAGGCAGTAAAAAGAGGCAAAATGTGTTTTTTATGAATCGTCTACATCTTTGAATCACAATTGGCTAACGTCGTGATTTTTACTTTAATTGGTTACGTATACATATGTCTATGGCAAGACTCCATGACGTTTCTAAATTCTTTAATTAAGGGGGTGAAAATACGTGACATGTGTTTCCGATTAGCCCTCCATATATATCGAACCAATTGAGATATGGAAGTGCTCTTTGATTTAAATTGATACTTTTGTAAATATCACAAGTACCATTAAAATATATTTTCCGTATTCGACCCTGAAGAGGTTAAATAAGGGGTAAAATGCGATTCACAATCGATTTATATATCGATCCCATTGATTTTTATATAGCGACGTGATTTTTGTTTAAGATTAATGCTTACTTAAATATCTTGAAAGAATTTAAGGAATTTTCGAAATTCGCCACCTAAGGAGGTCAAAAGGGTTTAAACATGGTGAAAAGTGTTTTCAATTAACCGTCTATATACCTTGAACCCAGCGGGCCATTGTTGTGTTTTTTTATCGTTCAAGAGACATCAGTAAAGTAGTCTAAGGCCGTGGTTACACAGACTTCGGAACTAATTTAAATTAAACTTGCTCAGCTGTACGTGTGGTCACACTGTGTCTGAAGTAGTTCATATCGTTGCTGCTTCCTTTTCAAACTGAACAGGTTGTAAAGGTTCTTCACATAAACAACAATCTCTGTGCCCTCCTGTGATTGGCTCGTTAAACGTCAACAAGATGGCTGACCACACCGTGTTATGTTGCAGCAGCGGAAATTAAGTTATTAAAATGTTTTGTTGGCTACATATAAGTAAAAATAGTTTCATATTAAAATATGAGCCCTTCAATATATTTGGAACGGAAAAATAATGTATGCCATTTCCAGTACTCTTGTATGCATGAAGCAGGCACATAGGCGTTCGTGGTAAAAGTAACTTTTTTTTAAATTCCTTGCCACGTTCCATACAGTGTAATATTGGTTTAAATGTATTGTTTCACTAAGAATTTTTGTCACCACATAACACATTGCACCAACATATGAGTGTGTTACAAGCTTTGGGACGGGGTAAGTGGAGCTTTCAAAAGGTTACATTTATCGCGACAGACGCAACTTTAAATATGTAAACAAGTGAGTTCAAAAATATAACGTAAATTTAACATGTCTCCAGCTACTTTCCTCTGTTTACCTTTTGTACATAGGTTAAACAGTTAAACCAAACATAACCTCAGAATAATATACTGTCGTAACCACGGTCGTAGAAGAACAGGTCTGGACACTCGCCTATCTAACAATGTATTTTGCTGGACCCCCTTGTTGTTTGGCTGTAGTTCGTCAAGTTACCGAGAATATTGTGTTTTATTGGCGCTTCAGTTGGGGCGGCAAGACCCAAACTCCGCACACTTTATTCCATTGTTAAATTTATAAAGTAAATTAAGATTGCAGGATCCTTTACTTAAATTTGTGAGCGAAGGATGTGTTTCGTAAATTGTTAAAATATTAGTTTTGATAAATTGTTTATCTTAGTGGAAAGAAAGTGGAAGGAGTTTGACACCGACCGCCGTAACATCAGCGCCAATAAAACACAATATTCTCGGTAACTTGGTGAACTACAGCCAAACAACAAGGGGATCAAGTTTCTACACTCTGGTAAAATTTACAAGGGTACAAGTCCTTGTAAAAGTACAAAGAATATCCTTGTAAAACCATTAGTTCGTGAAGTTACAAGGGTAAACTTTGTAATACTACAAAGGAATTCCTTGTACCTATAACGACAGTTCCTGCACTGTAAATTATTTTGAAAACTATGACAAGGCACTTCTTCGTAGTTGTACAAACTTTTGTAAATGTTGAAAATATTCATTGTAAAATTGTTTGTTTATAACGTTTAAAGGGTTTTGGTTGCTGCAAAAAAAAACTCAGGGAAAAATGGGTAACCTACAAAAATCGTAAGTTCGCCGGAAATTACTTATGCAAAGATCACAACTTATAAAAGTATTTTCTGGAATAAAGTGAATATTTATATTAATTGCGTGCTTTAAAAGGAAGAATTATTGCTGAAATTTAATTCGAATGCGTACAAATAAATAAAACGTAGTTAGTATGTAAGTCACGGTGGTCTAGGGGTAGGATACGAGGATTTTAAGCGTGGGGAGAGTGGTTCGAAACGTAGCACCTTCGAAGATTTTTTTTTTTTTTTCAAAATAATCGGTTGTTTACGTCCTTTATTCAAAAGATATTTGATAAATAAGTTCAGTGTTATTTATGAAGTACAATGAACAATCAAATTTATTTTTTTACTTATTGAAAGTACAGCTACAAGGCTAGTCCTTGTAATTTTACAAACATATACTTTGTATTAATTTACAAGGATAACCATCGTCGTTTTACAAGGAATTTCTTTGGCAACTGGGTTTCCAAGGCTTTTCTTTGTAAAAGTACAAATTTTTTTACAGTGTAGGCGAGTGTCCAGACCTGTTTTTCTACGGCCGTGATCGTAACAAAACACATTCGATTTTGACTGCGACAATGGAGTACCGTGTAACCACGCGAACGTGTTAACTTCGGAAGCTATACACTGAACGTGTTTAAAAATGGCTGACTGGACCTCTTTCGGTTATCTACTTCAGGCCACCGTGTAACCGCGGCCTAAAATGTGATTTAAGGGTTTTTCGAAATTCACTGTGGTGAAAAGACCTTGAATGTGTTTTAGATAAATAGTCGATATTTGTCGAACTTGTCGAGATATTAAGTTGATTTTTGCTTCAGGATGATGATTACAGGAATGATCGCAAAAAGGTTTTAAGATTTATTGAAATTCGAAATCCCAGTACTGTGCAGTGGTCATAGGCCTATAGGCCTATGTTTTTTAGTGAATAATTGATTTTGAGTCGACTGAACGGGCTAGCGTCGTGATTTACACTTCAATTGGATACTATACAAATGTCTTAGATATGAATTTAAAACATTTTGAAGTTCAACACCCAAAAGGGTGAAAAAGCACTAAATTTGTTTTCCATCAACCCATGATATCTATATAACCAGTAGAGATATTGAGGTGTTTTTCGTGTCAGAGTAATGCTTATGTAAGTATATTAAAATGTTATGTTAGTTTGTTTTTATTTTACTTTATTAGATAACTTGATCATTAATAATAAAACGAAGTTTATAAACTTTCAATGCAGACGATCCGAATAGCAATTACGAGCAGCGAGAAGTAACCTATACAGGAGTTTTACTCTACATTAACGAATCGAGAAGCGGTGTTGTACAACCTCTATGAGCCCAGGAAATGAATATTTTATTTTTTTATTTAAATTTTATTTTTATGACGTTCTAGTCTACATTCCGGGAAGTTCTGGGCTCAAATTCCGTTAAATGCTGCATGCGAGCGTTCAATTTTGACACACAAAAACTACAAGGCAGATAGAATTAGTGCAATTTACATGTAGCCGTTTAAAAATGGTAAAATGGATTATGCAGTTCACTTTCCACTTAGGTTCGTCGACAATATCAGCTTACATATATCATCTCACTAATTTCCAGGTTGGGGCACTAAATACGTTTTCGCGAAATCTTTTCCCAGTAAAACTTTCTAATGGCATTATACGTCAAGTGAATATTTTGAAAATATGTAATTAAGGGTATCGTCACCAATTGTGCGCAGGCTTAGTAGACGTTTTTCATTCGACTAACCACTTACCTTTAGGTATTTGTAATCACCCCACAACGTAAAATTTGCAGAGCTATAAATAAGGCCCAGGCGAAGTCGTTGTTAGTGGCAGGGACAAACTTAAGACTACTTTTCGTGTGGACAGCTATAGCTACTTATCCTGCTGCAGATTTAGTTCAATTAGCCGCTTGGACATTTTAACAATTGATGATTGGAAGTATCAATCTTGTGTACAAAGAGATTTTTTTTTAAAGTAAATATTATCAGTTACGAATAAAGCAAAGCCGCGGGGGACTGCTAGTCAAATACAAAGATACAAAGTTCTGGGTTTGATATAGCACTTTGTTTCAGTGCCTTACGTGCGCACCTGCATCTCTGCTTTGTGGTCAGTGATTGGATGCCGTAACACCCAGCGTCTTGAGGTTAAACCCGCAAATCACAGACGTGATGTGTCGCAGTTATCCGTGTACTGATTGGCACCGTCAAATGAATAACAACTTTGCACAAAAGACTCTTGTCAATAACCACGAAGTTTAGCTGCAGGTGTGAACGTAAGAAATTTAAACATAGTGGTGCACAAATCTTTTCACCAAAAATTCCTGGCCCTAGATAAAGGTTTATTCACACAATTATTTACTTAAACAAATTTTATGTAAAAAATTATGTTTAAGCCAATGGTATATACTGTATAGTGTTTAAGTACGAAAAATGCTTAAAATGCTTAAAAAAAAAAGTGCCATTTTGCATCTTTCAATCCTAATTTACCCGGGAGAAGAGCCCCAGACCCTCTTCTTTATACCGGGGGGGTCAGTGTCCACCCCTGATGTGAATACAATATTGCTAGTCCAACCTTTCAATACTCCCGGCGTCTCTGTGCCTATTCGTAGTGGTTTATGCGCAGAAGATATTTAGGTTACGAAATTTCCAGATTTATACATGGTTGAGACGATAATGAAACGACATAATAGACAAGCATATGTGTGGTGGCTCTGGAACTCCAGGTCAGACGATGCTTGGATCGAGAAAGTAGAATTTAAAAATAATATATGTGTTACTTATTTAATGAATAATCATGACTGAGAATTATTTTTTAAATACAATCTTGCAACTGTAAACTTAACGTGTAGTAACACGAGTCGACCCTTGTTCCTGTCTTGTTGGCAATTATGCTAAACGTTGCATTAAAAATAGTAACATACAAATCGATTTGTAGAAATAAGTAAATTAACAAAAATATTTTGATGATAAATACACGAACTTCAGGATAAAAGCTTTGGTTTGTGTTTGTATTTGTAAATAACCAACCATCTATAAAAAAACAGAATATACATTATGGAATGAACCTATTTACCAAGGCGCCTATGGCGACCAATGCAGTGAGAAATTTGTAAACACAAACGATTAAAACCGTATACGCTGCTAAAGTCATTTGCAGTGAAATTTCTACTGCACAGACATATTGGATCTAAACAATCCGTTTTTATGCAATAGTTATGGGAAATAACATGTAAAACTGCTCTCTCTCAGTTTGTGTTGTTCAATTTGTACCACTGCAATAAACGATATTAAAGAAAGGCTAAATCGCACTCTGAGAGGATCACGTAATATTATTTGCATTTTATGAATTAAATACGCCACACAGTGAACTGGATTCTGTAATAAGGGTGCAAAAAATCCACCTGGTCTTATCATTTGTAATTTCGACGTAAAATTTGACACAACATTGCAAATTGTGTTTAGAAAAGAGAAAAAACCATGTGTATCGTAATTTACAAATGATGAAGGGGTACGTGGGTAGGAGGTGATGGTGGTGGTGTTATGGAATATCTATGGCCCACACGCCCTTAAGAAACAGATCATGTTAGGCCGCAGTTACACGGGCCACTGAAATAGTTCACTTAAAACATGTTTAGCCTTACGTACGATTTCACGTTTTCAGAAGTTTAGTTCGGAACGTTGCTACCTCCTATTCAAACTAAACAGATTGTAAAAGTATATCAGATCGACATCACTTCCTATTCATAGCTGTGATTGGCTTAGTGACAGCGTAAAATAACAAGGTTACAGTTTCAAATTAATCGTACATTGGTTATGTAATTGAATCAGTCATTTGAGAAACCCCTCATGTCACTTTCAAGAAATTGCTGTTCAATAATTTATTACTAGAGACCTGATAAATTCGCGTTTTCTTTTAGGCGCAAGCTGGAGTTCTAGCAACTATACGTCTGTATCACGTTCACAGTTGGCTGTTGACTAGCTCGACGCTTCCTGGAAGTAGCTGAGCAAATAGCAGAATACAGGCCCATATCACAGTGTCAGCGAGCAGCTAATAAACAGCTGCTGCCTACACGATTTCACAAATATTCATGGAAGCTAGCCTACAGCTCAGTGAACCCGCTAATTTTTCCGGTCTCTATTTATTACTGAAAATGTATACTTATATGAACCTTCCAAATACCGTATCTTTGTTTAAAAAGATTTGGTGCACATTTTACTTCTATCCTGAACGGTTTAAATTCACAGTTTTATGAGTAAATGTGCATAAACCTACATTGTGAAAAATGTGATATGTGGGAATTCTCAAATGACCGATTCAATTATCGGATTGTCTGTATTTTAAGCAACTGTAGATATCAATATACATTTAGAGAGAGGTTATTGTTTCAGTACGCTGTATAGCTTTATTTATGTTAACGTGTATTATATAAAACAGTGACATATAAATAATAATTTTACACAGAATGAATTGATATATCGCCACTTAGTGAATGTGTAAATTTACACAACATAACGGGGCTGGAAAAACACGTGCACAGCTCTTGAAACATACACCATGATATGTTAATCTGCACTGTATACATTTGTGCAAATTTACACAAAGTGCATGTGGTAGCTACGGTTCCACAAATATCAGTGCAATTGTACACCTACAATGTAGTCGTAATTGTACACCCTACGTGTCAATTGAGGAATATCCTAGCAACAGTGTAAAAAAAAAAAAAAAAACAACTCACTGTAATACTTTTTATGAATTATTTCTGGTCATAATACACGTACTCCACTAGCTGTAATAAACTGTATTCGCCAGTGTAATTATACAAGCTCTAAAATAATCCATAAAAATAGTTTTTTCTCAAGTATTTACCGAGAGAACATCTTAATCTCGTTATTGCTTGCATATTCGATATCGAGTATTGCATTTAACGTTGATGAAAATTTCCCGAATACGATGATATTCAAGCCCACGACCCTACACCAGGAATTGTTCTTAATGGACCCCTCAAGTGAATTTTAATGAGAACATCCACACTACGTGCATATAAAAAGAAATCGATGTCTGTTGAAATTTAATTTGAAATAGTTTTGAAGTAACTACAGCTACTTAAAGTTCGCGCTTTTAAAACGCCCGCGGAAACGTGCAGTGACGTCACAAGTCATAGTACACACGGAGACTTGGAAAGCTAGCTGACTGCTGTCGCACTCCGGCGGAATGCCAGGCTACGCTTGGTCAATAAAAATCGATTTTTAAGTCTGTTACGGTGGTTCGTTAGGTTATATTTATTTATATTTTTTATTTTATTTGCGACTTTCAGGCGCAGTTAAGGCATATTGCCTTGTCTTCCACTGGACCTATTACATCTGTTTACGGTTTTAGAAACATAACGATGCATTAAAAATTAAAATTATTAAAATACGTATACACTTAAAACTAATGAGAACAAAACAACACAAGTTACCCCTACATACAATACGCAATATGTCTCAAATAGTGGTGGTAATAACTAAAACTTACAAGGTTTAATTGACAAGTAACGGTAAAAAGATCAGGGGCAGATGAGAAGGAAGTGGAGGACGGGTTCTCATTCACACACGCACACAAACATACATTAAATTACACACGTATAATCTCTTCAACAGATTCACACGTACACACACAGGCACACGCGCATAAATGTGCTCACTGAAGCATGTACATATATACAATTAAATTCAATTTACGAACTACTTATCCTGCGCATCTAGCTCACTGGGGCGAGTAAGATAGTATTTATTGATTACTTTCTTGAAGGTATAAAAAACTTTTTATGTTCCTGTGTATCAATTGCAAACTGTTCCAAGACTTTGATACAGTAGTAATGAAGGATAGGCAGTAAAATTCAGTTTTATGTAGAGGTATTATTAATCCATTGTCTGCTTTGGAGCGTGTGTTTGAAGCACGTCGATCATTTTGGTAAGCAAAACGTTTATATAGGTAACCAGGTGTTAAAGTGTTCAATGTTTTATGCAACAAGAACAGAGCGTGGGTGTTTCGTCTTTCCGCTAACTTAAACCATGACAGCTTTCTGAGGTAGCGGGTTACACGGTCACGAGCTTTTAAGTTAAATATATATCTGACATGTATTGGAGAGTTTTTGAAGTCGCGCCGCCTGATTTTCACTGTGAGTGTTGTAAACCACATCACAGTAGTCAATAATGGGCATTATTAGGCTGCGGACTAGTGTGGCTTTTAATATGGATGACACCAGTCTTTTGAAACGCCTTAAGGCTGTTCCAGTGGTATCTAAGATCGCCATGTTAATAATCTTAATTTGTAAGGTCAGATGTGTTTCGTATATCTTCCCTGAACACGCCGAGAATGCGTGGACTCCCTATATTAGTCACCGCGCTTCACAATTTCTCACACTCGCCTTTGGGCGCTCTCAGGGGGAGGGCTATCGTCGCTCCTCTCCTGCGAGCGACTACAGGCTCCATGGAACAGCGGTGGTGGTCAACTTTGGTACTACGTAGTCCCAGCAGCCGCGTTGCCTGGAGGAAGGAAGGGTGGTATCGATCGTCGATGAGCGCCAGGGGGGGCCGCTCCGACCACTCGCACGCCATTGGCTGTCAGCACATGACGTCACGAGGCAGAGACCCGGCCTGTGCACTACGCTACACTGCGCTAACGACAGACGCAACTTGTCACTCAACTCGCTCGTTTCGCGACATCACTGCAGTAAATTGTACCAAAATTTCATTACCTGTCCTACGCACCGTGGCGCTTCCTACGAACTTTTCACATTTTGCGTACACGACTTAAGTTAATTAGTAAAAAATTATAATATCATAACTACATTTTCACTCAAAATTCAGCTGAAACACATTTTTGAATAATTGGTCTAAAGTAGCATATTTCTACATATATGGAATTTTTAAAACTATTATCGCCAAAAGGAATAGTTCATTTGTAATATTCTACCATAAAATCGTCTCAAATTGCAACAGTTTTCTCGAGGCG
>PNEQ01064994.1:0-19210 GCA_003012365.1 Medauroidea extradentata
TTTCCAATAAGAGAGTAATAAATATGGGCTGTTAATCTGACCACGTGTTTTTAAATGCTGTTATGCATGCGTCCATCCCTCGATACCACGAACCCTGAGGTAAGAGTAGCTCACCGCTGAGACCGGAGCAGGTATGAGAACTGACCAGATTACCAACTTTCTTTGTGGAGCAGTGTAAGCAACTAGTGGGGCATAGTACAGAAGAGAGAGTGCGGTGCCACCACATTTTGTCGCCGCAACTAGTGGGGCTAGTATCGTCACATCAGAAGAGGCAGTGTAAGAGATAAGAGAAGAGAGCATCGGTGCCACCACAACAGGTATTTGCAATACTGTAATATATCTACTTGAGAAGTGAATTTTTTTAATTGAAGTGAATATTAATTCACATCTATTAGTGGAATGACTTATTTGTCACAAAGGTCTTTGGCCATATAGTGTTTATCATACATGCCTTTTCAGAGAGAGAAACCGACAGTTCTGTATTAAAGAGTTTTTCTTAATTAGTAATGTCCCACCAGTAGAAATGTGTTCAAAGCAAAAAATTGTTAGTAGGAATGTCCATGAAGGTTATATACATTGAAAAAAATTAGGTAGAAACTTAATTTGGTCCATTTATAGGTCACGACCAGAGGTAAGATTTCTCAGGTTTTAAATAAATAGGTTTAAATGCACTTTATTACCAAGTTAAACCAATTGAATAAAATTATAGAAGGTTGAAGTACTTGCAGGATGGTACTTCTTGATAGTTATGCACACATATAAAAGGACAAACATATTGTTGCGTGGTTGCGGGACATTTCGCTGGCTAGGCCAGCTTCATCAGGCGGTGAGTTAAGGCACACTGGGTAATGGTGGCGGTGATAGCGTAGTTGGTTATCCTAGTGGCCATGGAACGAACTAGGGGCGGGAAAATTCTGGTACTATGGTTGTGATTATTTGATGTTGAGACCTGGGGTTGTCTAGATTTAGTAATGTATTGATGGGCTAGTTCCCAGCGCTAGTTCTGAACTATTGTTTGAGGGTGGTTGAGTTCTTACTACTTTGGTGTTATAACAGAAGTCAAAGTTTTGTTTGTGTGATGCAGCATGTGCTGCGACTGGTTTGTCAAGTAGGTCCACTTTACCAGCTATTGCTTGTTTTGTCTCCCCTCTATGAACATTCATTCTTTGTCGGAGTGTGTTGGTGGTGTGTCCTATGTATTCTACATTGCAATGTTTGCACTGTAGCTGGTATATGAGGTTTTCTGTTGCACTGTTGTAACTGCCCAGTATGGGATGAGTATGATTGGTACGTCTGCTGGTGAAAGAAGTGGATGATTGATGGATGGCGCAGGAACCACAGAGTGGTATGTTGGGAAAATGCCTATCATTTGTTCCGTCCAAGAAATTTGAATATTTTGTCACGGTGAAAGACATCTTAAGCTTAACACACAACCTCAGACTAAAGCATTTTTTCAACAACCTACCCAAGCCAAACGCTAAACCTGCACCATAGACCCAGTACCAAAGCACATGGGACCCCCTCTGCTACTACCATCGCACCCCCTGGAACAGTTTATTTCATGCCTACTAGTCAATGTCTCAGATCCTGATTTTGCTAATTCTCTTCCAAATAAGAGCAACATAACTTTGTCAGAATGTACAGCCATCAAGAATCTTCAGAAAAACAAATAAGTAATGATATTACCAGCAGACAAAGGAAGTACCACTGTGATCCTAAACAAAACATATTACATCCTGGAAGCAGAGAAATATCTAGCTTACACCTCAATCTATAAGCCCCTTCCAGAGGATCAGACAACCAAATTCTTCAGCCAAATAAAACCATTCTTAAAGGTCCAAGGTCCGGTCCAAAGTCTCTCTGAAAACTGCATCAAACTCCTCACCCCAAACAAACCCACCAAACCAGTCTTGTATCACTACCGAAAATCAGTAAGCAACAACGGCCACTTCCAGGACGCCCCATAGTATCCAGTATTGGCAGCCCCACAGAAAGAATCTCAGCACTTGTTTACCTCCCCCCCCCCTGCATCACTGGGTACAGCAGCGACTGTCCTACATAAAAAACACTGACCATTTCCTACAACTGAGAAACCTCGACAAAATTCTACAGTATCTGGTTACCATAGATGTCACATCCTCTACACCAACATCCTCCAGTCATCAGGGTCTGCCAACTAATACTACCTAAACCAAAGACCACCCACGGCTGCATTCCTGGTTGAATTTGCCAGATTAACCCCTGACTAACAATAGCTTCCGTTTATAAGATAATCATTACCTTCAGATTGAAGGCACAGCCGTGGGTACCCAGTCCTGGAAAACCTGAATACATACAGCCCTCTCAAATTCGCCTGGTCATACCCACAAAAACATGCAATATTCCTAGACATTGAGTCAAGCCTACAGAATGACACCATTCGCACATCTATGCACACCAAGCCATCCAACAACCTGCAATACCTCCATTTCGACATCTGCCACCCACACCATGTAAAAAAATCACTACCATTCTGGAACAGTGGTGGCTGAATGGTCAGACCATTCACATGTGAGAATCGTGCCGGACGACGCCATCGGTATGCGGGTTTTCACTGGGATCTCCCGTTTCCCCCACCCTTTCATCCCAGCGCTTCTCCATGATCACATCATGTCACCTCTCACCAGTGCTGAAGACCTCAAAGTTAAGTGCTGAACAAAATCTCTCACTCACTACCATACAGTCTCACCACCAGAGCCTAACGTATATGCTTCACTCACAGTAACTTTAACCAGTGGTGCGAACAAATAGCCAAAGCATTCAATAATAGGCGCTACTCTGAAACCTAGTTCACAACCAAATCCGCCGAGCTGTTCCCAACACAGAGACAAGAACCAAGGCCACAAGTACAGGTATACCTCTGATAATTCCATATCATGAGAACATGAACAAACTGAAAACCATTTTAAAATTCGGCCATAAAATCTTTGCTTCTGCACCACAAACTAAAAACCTGCTCTCTAAGCCTTCCGGACTAATTTTCAGACGCCCACCAAACCTCCGCAATAAACTAGTTCATCCAAAACTTCAGCCAACCACATCCATAATACCATAATACCCAGAGGTTCCCATCCTTGCAAAAAAACTATGCTGTAGTTCCTGCACCATCCATCAATCGTCCACTTACCAATCATACTTATCCCATACTGGGCAGTTACAACAGTGCAACAGAAAACCTCATATTCCAGCTACAGTGCAAACACTGCAATGCAGAATACATAGGCCTCACCACCAACACGCTCCGACAAAGAATGAATGGTCATAGGGCAGACACAAACCAAGCAATAGCCGGTAAAGTTGACTTACTTGACAAACCAGTCCGAACACATACTGTATCACACAAACAAAACTTTGGATTCTGTTATAACACCAAAGTAGTTGGAGCTCTACCACCTTGAAACAATAACTCAGAACTAAGGCGCTGGGAACTAGCCCATCAATACATTACTAAATCTAGACAACCCCCAGGTCTCAACATCAGATAATCGCAATCATAGCACCAGAATACCACTCCACCCTCACATCTCTTCTTTTTGAATTTTCCCGCCACACCCTAGTTCACTCCACGGCTACTAGGGTAACCAACTACGCTACCACCACCACTACTCAGTGTGTCTGAACTTGCCGCCTGATGAAGCTGGCGTAGCCAGCGAAACATCGCGCAACCACGCATCTGCGCAACAATGTGTTCGCCCTTTTATACGTGTAACTATCAAGAAGTATCAGCCTGTGAGTATCTCAACGTTCTGTCATTTTATCCAATTGGTTTAACCAAGCAGCCAAAGTCTTCTTCACTTGCTTTATTGTGAACAGACTACACATTGATGTGATCTTTGAACACTTATGTTTGTGCAGACAACTGCATTACCAGGTGTGTGGCTATCGACGGACCACCTGTGCAGTGTTTGGTGCAAGGAACTGGTGATTGTGGTGGTACGCACTCTGTTCGATCTAGTGGACTCCAGGACGCGGCAAGTGTCGCCCATCACTAGCGATCACAAGGCAGCCTTCCGTTACCACGTGGTGCATGTGCGTGTCCTGCCTTTCTAGTTACATGATCTGCCAAGTCCACTGTTTCTCAATTTTAAGATTCAAGCTTTTTTATCTGCTTTCAATTGATTATGGCTATTTGCTGTTTAAAACCTCAGTTGTTGAGTTGGGCTATATTTTGGCTTTATCTTTTATGTATTAACTTTTTATTTTAAGTATTTAGCTGATTGTGGGTTTTTTTTTTCAATACCTTTTTTGTTTAACTGAGTGAGTGTAACCTGTTGTTTTATCTTTTAGTAATGTTTTTACAGGTAACTACCTATAGTGGTGTTTTTTTTTTCCTTCTGAAAGTTATTAAATGTGTGTGAATATAAATGCCACTTTTATAGAATAATCTCAAAAAACAAACATTGGATTATACATATCTGGCATTATTCACCATTGTTAGTGTAAACTTTTTTTTATTTGTCTTTACTTGATTTAGCTGTACCCAAGGGGAAGTTTGCAAAAGAGAACAGAAATTTCTGTTGCACTGGTGATAATGTATAAAATTTTCAGAATTTGGCAATATTTTGATTCTTAGATACTCATGTGTGTGTGTACATCAGTTGTAGGAACTAGTATTCGTGATACTTTGACACGTGGTTATAGCTAGTAGTCAAGCACATGGGTCTGCCCTGTACGTATATTCTTGTGACATGTTAAAGCCATGCCTTGCAAGTGTGCACTGTCATTTTAGAACTTTAATTATATTTTTATTTCAATTCAGTCTGGAACCGATAGCTTATTTAGTCAGTGACTAAGGTTGTTACACCCCTATGGCTACAAAGCCATGTGCTTGTAACCAGGAACGTTCCGCCATTGGTGAAAGATGATGTGCCCTGCTGGATAAATTAAAAAACAGTTGAAAGTGAATTAGCGCTGTCAGTACTGACGGACTTACAAATTTAGGGTGCGAATGACAATAGGAATAAAATGATATGTAATGACTGACATTAACGCCAGCATGATTTTTCATTCCGATAAATACTAGTGGAATGGTCACGTTAAACTAATGGTTGACTGTTGGTGTCTTCTTAGGCCTATTGTCCACCGATCCCGTAATAACTCAACGAGGTAAATCTAAACACCAACCTCCATGTTGAAATTAACTGGTTGATTTTTTTTATGTGTTTGATTCAGACAGTGAACAATATCTGTCGTTTGAATAAGTGTGGTATTTGTTGTATGCAGAGGACAGCAGGCAAACGTTTGGCAGGTGCATTCCACCCACCTGTGGTGATGTTCGACACAAAGGGGGAATGGCGGGAAAGTTTGCTGCGGCAGTATTCTGTGGAGCTGAGGGATGGGGTGCGCGTGCCAACACACGTGATGGTGCGCTTACTCAGCGACCCCAAGCATGAGCTACTGGCAGTCGAGGCCATCAACCTTGCTGACAAGGACTGGGTTTTTGCTTGCCAGGCCAATGTCGTCGTGAACAATGTCCGCATGTGGTTAGTTGCTCAGCCATCCTCTTTCTCGCTCATCACTGCATGTGCACGGTCCAGGTGTCATTTGTTACTAGCATTTTAAATTTTGAAAAGTTTTGGAAACCTTATATTGTTGATAGTTTTGTGAATTTTTTCTTTCCCAGTACATCATCAGTGTATGTAGTTTACTTAGATGCAAAATCTCATTGAGCCTACATGTTGTACTTTTTTTTTTCATGTACACTATTTTAATGTTCACAAATTTTCTTTAAAATTTTTTGTTTCAAGCATAAACCAAATTTTTTTTTTATATGTTTGTAAACCCTACATTACATATTTAATAGGTAAAAAAAACACTATAGAATACAGCTCTAACTGAAACATTTCTTTAAAATATTTCTAAAAATGTTTTTGTTCTGAAATAAATTAAACTTTTTCTAGCGAGTCTGGTGTCAATCTGTCAAATTGGACACACATTTCACCATCTGTTCGCTTTAAAAGAAAGTTTCTATCACTCAACATGACACTACTGCGCCAGCAACCTTTCACCCACGTTGTTCTTCGTGTGCTCCCTACTGATGACCCAGTGAGTATTTTAGTGAAAATATTTTTATTTAAGTAATTAAGTATATACGTTTTTAGAGTAGTTAGAATTTTAGTAGTTTTGGATTGTGGGTTACGTCTTTAACAACTACAGTCCCATGGTCTTGCAATGAGGATGTCAAAGTGGGTGTGAGTTTTAAACAATTTCCTGCTACAGTACATATAGTGTGAATATTGTGGGCTTACAAGTAAAAGGCACTAAGTCCAAAAATGCAGAAAATTAGTGGTTCATAGCAATAAGTTCAGAATTTTGTGTTCCGTTTCCAGGGAAAAAGCTCCAAGTCCCATCTCAACACACCTCATCAACAATGGAAGGTTGCTCTGCAGAACTAGATTTTTGAGAAATACTGTATACGGTAGTTACTGGTAAATACATTTTTCTGAGATCATCTTTTTTTGGACTTAGTGCCTTTTCCTTGTTAGCCCATGAAATGCAGTATCATGTTAAAGTTTGGTAGATTAGGTTAACTGGACCATGTGTCTACTGTTCAAACCTTAAAAATTAAAAAGACCGTTATTTAAGCAGTTGAGTTTCCAGTGACTCGGATTATCTTGCATAATGTGAAGTAATTTTAGCATATCAATATTATTGCTAATCTGATGAAGATTGGCAGATGTATGATTTTTAGTGCAAACTTTTAATCAAATGGGAACCTATGTAGAAAATATGTGATGTAACAAGATAGAAATGGCAGTATAAAATAACTGAGTCTTGTTTTGGATGGTTTACTATATCAGTGTATGTATATTACTATGGTAGTAGTGGTCATTTGTGAATTTAATTTTTGTAAACACTCAGTTGTACATACTGTATTTCATGAAGGTGCAACTAAATGTGGATGTCCACTCATCTGGCCGATACATTATGTTTACTCCGCCATACTGGCCCCTGCCTTCTGAGCACACCATCGCAGAGCCGACAGATGACAAAGCTGTCCGTTATACCATCACACTACCAGGCTTAGAGCATGTGTGGCAGGCATACAGACTGTTGGTAGTACCAAGCCAATGCAAGCGAGCAGCACATCATGCTGTTGCAAGCTTTAAGGTTGGCTGGCGTCGAGAAGACCTGCATGCCTATGTTACGTATGTATTAAGAGTATTACTCTACTTGAGTTATAGTGTATGCTTATTGTGTTTCTTATTTTCCTTCCTTCTTTCCATCAGTCCTTTTTTTTTTCCTTTCTTCTCCTTTTCCTTCCTTCATCTTCCTTTTCTTTTTCCTTCCTTCACCTTCCTACTCTTTTCTTTATCCCCTTTTTTTTGCTTCCTTCCTTCTGTTTCCTCCCTTTTTTCCTTCCTTCCAGTAGTGTGTAAATAACATACAGATATGCTCATAATGTTAGTTTGTGAAGAGCAGTTCATACCAGATTACTTTCTTTATAGTCATGCGTAATATGATATACTGTAAGATCTCACATAACTGCATAGTTAGTTTCTTTGGACGATTATGATAAATTAAAACTATAGTGCTATCCTGTTACTACGAGAGTTCATAATAGCACAAAAAATTGTCATAATTATTTATAAGTTGTAATAACAGGATGTTAACATAAACAAGCAATTTATCAGGTTATTGACATGATGCATGGGATAGGAATAATAACAGTACAGTTTCCGTGGTTAGTGTCTCTGCTATTATATAGCAGACAATCAAAATTGATGGGCATGTTTATTAGGTGTAATATTCAATTATTTGTTTATTCTATGATCTTCATTAGTTTTTTATGTCACCATTTTCACTCGCTAAAGCACGGCAAAACGTAAGGTAAGCTAAACAAAAATCGCCGTCTTGCGAGGCAGCAGTTAAAACGAACAGCTCTGCTACCTCACTTATGATTGGCTGAAACGAACAACGCTCAACCAATAAGATGTCTTATGATTGGACAAGCAAAAGAGGAGCCGCTGTTCAATATTATCCATGCTGGCAATGTTTTGTGAAGTATTCAAAGCGAAAACTATTACGACTTTAAGTACATGATCCCAACTGAGTACAGTTTGTTTATCCGTTCCTAAATAAAATTTCACCAAAATGAAAACTTGAAATCATTGAACTCAAAACACGTAAGTATAAAAAATGACACAACAAGTTTATGAACTTGCTCGGGTTACGCTGGGTAGTGTAAAATTTCAACTCAAGGCATTCAAAAAGTGATCCAAATGAAGTTTTCTTGCATGTGTTGCCATGATCGGGCAAACCTAATGTGTTCAAGAAACAATTCTAGCAGGTTAAGTTTTTTAAATGTAACTGCTTGCAGTGCCCTTCATTATCACAATTAAGATTCACGCAAGCAATGCTGTGCACTCAGTGGACTGCATTAATTTTGGTGCAGTACCAAGATGGCTTCCATAACAATCGAAGACGAGCAAGTCACGACAGCGTTGCCAGATGCAGCTGCATTTCCACCGTTGCCATATCTCGTTCTGTGCATGGTACACTGATAAACTGTGAGTCTCCCGTGCACTTGTATTTAATATGTTTACTTATAAATAAAACAAGCACACAGTTTGTGCGGTGTGTTAATGCTACTGAATCGCTTTGTGACTACGAAAGTGCTCATGATGATACCACTCATAATTACCATAAATTTTTACAATAAACTGCTTACACAAACTGATGGTGCAGTACAAAACACTCGTAATTACGAATGTCTCGTAATAACCCGTATTTGTGGTAGTGAGATTATACCTACTGTACTTTTAAACAAGTTGCATCAATCTACAGTACTTAGTAGCTGTCCAATTGTGCCTAGTAAATTTTTATTGTTAATGTACCTGTGACATTTGTCCCATATTTTGTCTGGAGATAACATGAAACTTATTACGAAAATATTTCCATTTCTCCTGAGTTTTGTATGTACACTACAGATGACAGATTTCAGAGATAGGATGTGTGGGGCAGACCAAGGAGGTGATACAAGTCATTCGGAATAAAGTGAGCACTAAAGATTTAACCTTTGAAAAATATCACTAACCGTTACTGCATAGGTATATGCCACCACTAACAAGAGTTACTTTACTGCTTGTATGGTTGGTAGCGATTCATTGCATGTAGTTCCGTGTATTTTCCTATTTGAATACGACATTAATGAAAGAACATATGATGAAATCGACCTCTCTGTATTTAATATACTTCAAAATATTTACTTATGATCTTATTGAAAACCTTTCTTACAGTATAATTAGACTCAATTGGTGCGAGAATAATGTGATGCTATCGCCAACCTCCAGTCATCTTGGTTGTTACAGCTTGCTCCACGCTTCAGACAGTTCAAAACTCCTCCGACAGGTGGCATCAGAGTTAGGTTCTCGTCATTTTTTCGCTGCTCGCCAAGTTGCATCATTTGCGTGCGTTTGTCCGTTGTGTGTATATACACATTCAAAAGTATTGTAAATATGATTGTCGAATGATGTGAAACCATCGGTAATCTGTAAATTGTGTTTTGCGTTTTCCAGCCTATAATCAACATACTTTTTATTTCACATGTTAAGAAAATACGTTATTTATTGTTTCATGAAGTGCGTCGTCGTTGTTCGTGGCAGTAGAAGTGAACAAAACTTGAATTATTGAATTGCTTGTGTCATGTCTGTTTTTAGTGGCGGTTTTGAGTTACAAATTCAAATAAAATATGCCCGCATTTACTAGATTCGTAACGGCAATAGTGCGTGTTGTATAAATTAGTCGATGGACAGAAACCAGTGGTATAAGACGTTAACTCACAGGAATTTATAACTAAGATTACTTATCTTATATTTAGCCCCCGTGCATTTAATGAGTAGATATTGTAGCTAAAATTTATCGGAGCAGTTTAATGTACTTGTAAAAATTGCATGACGCTATGTAAATAAAAGCACGTGGCATTATTTGTATTTACATTCGGTGGAAAGATATAAACTGGCAAGTAATAGAAGTTAATCAGGGCTTTTTTGAGTGTTCACTTTATTCTGAATCACCTATAGGTATTGCAATACATATTTGTCTAAGTTGTGAATTGATTTTTTTTACATAAGCGTAAATAATATGTTAAAGCCTTATTTTGTTCAGTGATAATGCATCAGAAGTACTTCATCTGCGGCTCCATACACCCAAACCTCATGACCTAGAAGCGGGCATCAACCCATGGGTGGAGCTGACACTGGACCCAGCATGCAAGTATTCAGTCAGGTATTCTCTGGTCATGCTGTTATTGTGTGGCTGTGTATTTAGGTTGTTTTCAGTATATTGCTTATCCAGCAAGAGTTAACTCTTGAGACCATTATTGCTTGGATTTCATGCATTTCTATCAAAAAAAACCCATACCGGCAATCTTTCCAAGTCTTGTTCAAAACTCGCTTTATCATGAGATGTTTTAATGTAAGCATTTTATTTGATAAGCATACTGTACAATCTACAACTTTACAACCTACAACCTTTGTGGCGAAACGTCACGAATTGTGCTTCCGCGCAAAATGTGTGTCGTCCTTCTGTTGTGTGTCACTATCAAGCCCCACAGTGCCATGTGAGAACGTGTGTTTCTCTTATTTGAATATGTAATAAAATTAATTTCCAAACACTGGGACTTATTTTAGACACTTATGTGGGGCTTATTTTAGACATATAAGTGGGACTAATTTACACATACGTATTTATATTAGTTTTGTATTTAACAACTTATTTATAACTGTATACAGTTGTATTCCTAAAACAATACAATTTATTTTTTCTGTGGTACATACGTTAGATGTTTACTGCTACCATCATTTTCATATTGATACATACAGTATATGTATATCAATATTGGCACAAAGTCTATTGTTGCATGACACCAATCAAATTGACGAAGGATTCTGTTTCCTCTGCTTCTGGAAAACCGAGTGTATCATGTACACTATTTACATGATGATGACCAGTACCTACCGGATGAATAACACAACAGGAGTGTGTATGAGAGAATATGAAGTATTCAGCCCAACAGTGAATGTTACGAGAACTTAAAATTCAACTTTAAGGGTGAAAGGGGTTTTAAAAGGTCAGGGTAGGTGAAAGAGGAGAAAGGAGACTGAGAACAAAGGAGTTGAAAAAGGGTGATAGATGGTATGTACGTTTCTACTTTTTTTTTTTTTGTAGTTGTGGTAATCCAGTACTTAAAATTTACACACAAAAATTCTTTTGTGATTCTATTATTTATAAGTTGACATTCTTTATCACTACCATTGTCACATGTCAGCTTATCACACAACTATGTATGGCTGGTTACAGGATTCATGCTTCATGGATGGATTCTCTGGGGCAGTTGGCTCGTTACTACAGCCCCATGGTGTGGGCCTACGTGACTGGGATCCTTGTGTTAGCTACTCGATACCAGCTGCTCAGCATCAGTGAAAATGGTCACTGTGTTATGTTTCATTCTGCTCTCACTGCAGGAGTGCAACCTTTGTACGTCCTGCCGGTCGTCTTCCTATGCTCCCACCTGCTCAGGTGATTATCATGTATGCTTCTCAGGACACTGCATACACCAACTGTGATGTTCGGTTTTATATTACCTGATATATTCCTGTGTTTTTGTTATTATTTTGAGTCATTTGGGTTCTAGCAGTTATACATGCTTGAAGGTGGAATACTGAAGTATTAATTTACCAATTCGTTTTACCTTCATTTTTTAAAGAATGATTGTCAGCTGACTTACTGCCAGTATGTAATTATGGCTTGTATTTGATGACAGTATTAATGTTTTCAGAGTATCTTAGAGATGATATATTTTGCTTATCAGTTTGAATTTCCTGATAGTAGGAAACCCTCTGAAGAGTGACATATTTACTGTACTAGGTACGCTAAATATACAGTTACTATTCTTTTGTTTTTTCACTGTTATCTGTACAGGATGTCTCATAAGTCCGGTCGCATAGAGAAAAATGAAATACAGTAGAACCCCGATTTAACGAAATGCCTCGGGACCCAAAAATGTTTACGTGAACTCAATGTTTCATTAAATCCGACTTTATATTTTTTAAATTCCCTCTTCCCCCCTCCCCGCCGCCCAATTAAAAAGTTATATACTCGAGCATGTTTAGTCGGAAATGAAGGTAATTTTAAATAAAGTCTGATAGTCCACAACAATAACATACTGCAGTCACCATCAATAGGTATGCCGCTGCCGTAAAAGTAAATAATTCCACGAAAAAACTTTAAAAAATTCCAGTGGAACACTAGTTGAACGCATGCCAGATGAATTAGTTTGCCTACGCGCATCATCAAAATGTGAAAAGTGATGATAAACACCGCCGAGTCGTCCTTTTTTTCGTCTTCCTCCTGCTCCTCCAAGAAAATTTTGGAAATTTCCATGAAAAATCTGGGGAATAAAATGGCAGTGGAAACTGAAGTAAAAGTTCATGAGGTAACTGTAAAATTATATATAAATACGTGCAGTGTGACCATTGTAACTTACAGGCCGCTGCGCTTGTGCAACAAACAGGTTACTGCTCTCTAAAAATACTTTGCACTCAAGTGTTTTTTAGCATCAGCTAAACATATTATTTGCGTTAGTAAATTTGTTGTACAAAGTCTGCATAAATAGTATAATAACTTTTTTTTGTAAATACGCTGGTTTTATCATGGGACGTGATATTTTCCTCTGTAGCTAGTTTAAGAATATGTACGGAGAAGAAAGAATACCGTACTGTATTTACTCTATTGTAAGCCAACCTTTTTTTTCATTGTTTTGGACCGTCGAATATCCCGACTTGGCTTACAATCGGGTTCAACCATTTTACATAAAGTTTTGACCAAATATAAATAAATACATTTGTTAAACAGGCAGTACACTTTCATCAGTACCGATAAGGACGTAAACGTGAACCTAGTACATAAAAACGAGCAGTTTTTACTAGACGGAGTGTGATCTCTAGCAATATCATGGCCGGCCGACAGGTAGCGTCACCACGCCAGCCGGCCCTTGGGCTGGAGCAAGCGTGCCAATCTGGCAGTGTAGTCGCAAGGCGTCCTGCGGTACACGCGTGCCACCGGTTTGCTACGGTACCGCTACCGCTGTATTTGCTGCTTGTACCTACGTATTTACATAATACGTGAAGTTTCAAAATGAAGAGAAGACATTATACAGCAGAGTTTAAAAAAAAGTCATCAAATATGCAGAGGAAACGTCTAATCTAATATACTAACGTAATTTTTTTGCTATCTCATTCATAAAATAAATTCACAGTTCCATTAAAGGTCTAATTCTGTATTTACCTATCTACAACCCGCACATTATTTCTAAAAAAACAATATGTTTGGGAGCAGGTACGGCTACAGCTTCCTTACGCTTTGCCGGTCGGCTGCCAGTCTGCCTACTGCGCCAGGAAGTGCCGAGTGTCATGTCAAACTACAGCGCCGGGCCGTGCCGCGCCACGCCAAGCCAGCATTCCTTGCATCTCACATGACATATCTCGCCCGCCCACCTGTTTACCTACCGTACTTCGCGTCAAACGGCGGGAAGAAATATTATCATAGGCTCTGAAGACCTGAGAGGTTAAAGGGCCATAAAACTCTGTCATTATCATTCAGTGCGCGGGACCTTCAAAATTTGGCCTAGAATTGGGTCTTTTTTTTCCCCTTCAAAGTTTTGAATTTTAGGGGTCGGCTTACATTCAGTGTCGGCCTACAATCCAGTAAATACAATTTACTGCTGCCAGTAGACGTATTTTTAATAGACTTACGCTACAATTTATATTTTATATTATCAAAGTTACTGAGGGTCATACATTTTTGGTTATTTTTTGACTGTTCCTAAAAATCCTTTCATAAAATTGCTGTTTACGTTATTACAGAGTTCGTTAAATCGGGGCTCTACGTGGTTGAATGTTTTGTAGTGTAGGTGTCCATAGTAAAGTAGCAGTTTGTTCCACACAGTCTGTGCAAAAGATTGTGTAGGAAGGTGGTATTTACAATATGTCTGTGTATCATATTCTGACACTCCATAAATTCCATCAGTTTTGCACTCAATTCCTGCAGGAAATTGATGGTGACGATTCAGATAGGAGGCAAGAATTCTGTAATTGGATAATTAACAATGACGTTATCTGTGCAGACATCAGATGTGTTACTGGAACGTAGGATGTTTAATTAAGGATGTATTAATCATTAAAAGTGCAGTATCAGTTTCGATGGCACCACCACACAAAATTTAGACCACATTTTGCATTAAAAATAAACATTGCTACACAGTATTTTTTGTGTCCAATGTAAATTTTTGTAAGTTAAAACCAGAAAAAATTGGATATTTTATGAATGTTGTGCTATTTTATTACTTAATGAGTGTTACCGCATATAAAGGGAGATTTTTGGCAGCATCTAATGTCAGAATAAACGACTTTATTACTACGTACGTACATGAAACTACACAGCAAGCAAGGTAAAATCTGATCTAGAAGGTGGATGGTATGATCACGTCAGTTCCATTTGATTCCTGCCATTTCTAAAGAACCAGTTGTCCCGTTATAAAGTACAGTACCATATAAAAAAACATATGGATACTTTGGATCAGACATCCGTAGTTATAGTCTGTCTCATATAAGAATTCCATGTTTCGATAGTTCCGAAGACAATCTTGTGTACAATTTTCTACAGAAAAATTATTTTCATTTTGATGAATTACACTGTTTAAGAGCCGTTTGAGTGTGTTTCCAAGTGCCATGCACACAACTGTACTTACAGAATACGTAAATTAATGATGTGTGCAACTGTTGTAAATTAGTCTGTTCATGATTTCACCTGGAAGGACTTTTCACGCCATATACTTGTGACCACCATGTTTTGACACTATCCCGTTACAAGTCACAGAACACACCCTGTTCCAAAGCGGCCACTGTGGCTGAATGGTCAGACCATTCGCCTCCCAAAGGTGGTTAGGGTTCAATTCCCGGTGGGGTCGGTCCCCGGATTTTCGTGTGTGGGAATCGTGCCGGACGATTTAGTTGGTTGATGGATTTTCTTGGGGATCTCCCTCTTCCCCCATCCTTTCATTCCGGTGCTGCTCCATACTCACCCCGTTTCACCTTTCACCAACGCTAAAGACCTAGATGTTAAGCACTGGCCAAAATCTCTCACTTACTGACTCCCTGTTACACTTGCTCTCGTTTCAATCCAAATTGTTGTATCCAACCGATACACATGCGTATCAGGCCAGAGCTTGGCCACATACCTTGGTTACTAAGTGGATTCCCTCATGCCTGGCTACACCAGTAACTGCCGTGGCCCCATCTCTCAGCATCTCACATTGTGATATTACCTGCTAATTGGTCTACTCCATTTCACCTAAAAACGTGCACCAGATGTACTTTTATCCGTAAAGTTCGTATCTCACTGACTGAACACAAACTGTGGTATGCATGTGAACATTCTAAATGGAAAAAAACTGCCACATTATCATTTTCCTTACTTTGCAGATTTTAAGTGTAAATTGTAATAACAGGATTATGTTTATGTACAGTATATACTTATTGAGGAAATCGTAGTTTGTTGGTTTAAATCTGTGTACAGTATTTACTTTCTGTTTATGTTATTAGGGTGTTAGGTAAGTTTCTTTACTAATTTTTTATAGTTTTTATTTTATCAACACATTTTTCCTAAGAATGTCTATATGAGAGTAAAGTACTTATACTGTATTGGTTTGAAATGTCAAAAATGTTGTGATTTTAACAGTACTGTACTGCAATAAATACATACGTACAGTTTTTGGCATGATGTCTTTGGTTGTTCAGTGCTGTATAGTATATTATTTTTGTGTAAGTGGTTTCGTGAATAAATATGTACAAGATATACAGTACTAAAGAATTATGTGTATTTGTGTGCGTATAGACATATTTTGCAACTGCAGATTGCTTGGTGTTTGTTGCAGCCTAGATGCAGTTGTCGGGATCCTACCAGGCCCAGATGTACGACTATTACAAGAGCAAGGGCTCGTCTGGTCATTCCTGCCTGTGGCTTTGTTTGCCGTAGCCTTCTCCCTGGTGTACCTGCTAGGCATCAGCTGCTGGCTGGCGGTCATCTTCAGTGGTCACACTGTGCACAAGATGGCACTTAGGTATTTGTTTTTTGTCCCTCGCTTGCACATTTGCTTCAATTTCACCTGTCGAGTGTGGGAATTGTGCTGGACAAAGCTATTGGTCAGGGGGTTTTCTCGGGGATATCCCGTTTCTTCTGCCCATTCATTCCGGTGCTGCTCCATACTCACATGTCACCTCTCACCTGCGCTAAAGACCTCAATGTTGAGCGCTGACCAATGTCTCTCACTCACTCACTCCACCTGTGTTATGGAGGTAGTTAACCTTTTTCGAGACACTGTGTTTTACCCTATTTTGTCCTTAAAGTCTCATCTAGATAGTGCAAAAAGAAATCAAGGCATTCATTCTCTCTAAATCACTAACACAACTAGTCTAGTTGATTACTCACACTTCCAAGTCTAGCTGTAATATAAGAAGAGAGTTGCCACTCAATGTAAAACGATATAAGAATCGTATTTTCGCAGGAGATGTCCGTAGTTGACAACGAAAACTTACGCAAAGAATCAAACTGCGAAGCACAAATTGTGATTTTTCTTACTTGTAGCTCTGTGTTATTTTCATACTGTAATATAAATTTCGTTGTTTCATGTAATTTTTTATATATACTACTTGCTTGTTTATTGCATGCATTGTTACACATATATACACATTCAGCAAAATATGTATTTTTTGATACATAAATTGTCACTTGTGATGCCCTCAACTTCAACAGTCTTCGGTAAGGGTTTGTGTGTTTTTTTTTAGTTAAGAGGGTCTATCTAAGTTTCAGGGGCTAGTAGTTTGAGTTTTGCGAGGCTTTGAGAATTTTTAATTGAATCACATGTGGTTGGACAAATCAAATCATATCTTAAAAGATTCACTTACACTACTTTTATCTTGTAACTTCTATCTAGCATTTCAACCACTATACAGCATTTACGAGTGGTGTATTTGCCCACACATTCGTAGATACAAGTGATTTTGAAGCTGCATGAAATCATACATAACTTACGCTGGAACACACGTGAAGCATGCATCTGATGAATTCGGGTGTGCTATGTGCAACATGGACATTCTGTTTGAAATGTTCAAGTTTGGGTGTTTCAACTCCAGTTACATACATTATCGGCTGTTCACAGAGAAGTGAGCACTTTTGAAGCCCTTGGTATTTTTTTTTTCCAGTCAATTGACTGTAGAGTTGGTATAAAGAGCTGCTACGGTTCTGGGTATGATCCTCGCTATAGCCATGTTCTCGGTATTACCGAATTGTGCCAGTTTTATTGTCCGAAAAATAAGTCGCCTAAAAATTGTATTAAAATATAATTTAAACCTATTTAACAGGAAATAAAACTTGTTATTTTTATTTAAGTTTGGCACGTTCTCTTTACAATGATACACAAAAATTTTTTGATCCTGTCAAAACAAATTAATTACTTGAAACATGACTTTGTCATCGCAGCATTGTCTCGCAATCAATCACTCGCCCACCGCAGATTCTGGCGGCATAGAGGGTAGTTGGTCGCTGCATCGTGCGATCACTTCAACCCAAGTAATAACAGCTAATTACGTAATGTATTTTTTTACTCGTGACTTGCGTGCGGCCCGAAACACGTTAGGCCTCTTTTATTTAAGACTTTGCTTTTGCAATTTTTTTGTTGGTTCTTTCTTAGAAAAGACCTCACTATAACTGAGTCTCTGTGTTATCATGCTCGCTACCATGAGATTCTACTGTATGTACAGTATTAATGCCAATTATAAATATACAAGAGTAATTAACAAATACCGTTAAAGATTTAGAGTAGTAGTCAGAAATTATTATTTCAGGCAGCAATTAAATATATTTAACATATTTCTTATATTTCTTTACATGATGCTCTTCAAACTGCTTCTTTTATTAGCGAGAAAAGCCTATACACGAAGGAAGCACAAAGAAAAACTTTTGTTATTACGGAAATACGTAGTTCTTGAGAACTAAAGTAAGTAAATTAAAAAAAAAAAGATGTAATGTTCTTGATTTATTAAATTTGACTGGGATGAAAAAAATGTTATTTGCAGACTTTTGATGTCTAGGTTATAGAACACCGAGTTTGAGGTCAGGAATAGTCTTCCATTGCTATTGGCATATGTACACAGGTTCCTGGCGCGCACAGTGGTGGGATCTTTGAGTTTGTCTGAGTGGGCCTTCACTGCAATGAACAAGCTGCCAGCAGCCGTTGCCTCCGGTCTCCTCACTCTCTGCTTCACCTCGTGTGGTGCTCTGGGGCTAGGTGTGGGCACCACTTTCTTCTTCCTCAAGGTCAGTTTTCACGTCAGTCTGTGTACAGTGCAGCTATTCATCCAAGCAAATGCAGTGTCATGCCAAAAGAATGTCCTTTTGTTTAACGGATTTGTAACAAAACTAAGCATTACAGTTATGATTTCTTAGAGAGTTTTTTATGTAGTTTTGAACTTTCTTACTTGAACAAAGCATAGATAGTTACGGATTATCTGCTTTGTTTATTAATACACACACCTGTTTTTGCAACCCCATAAAATTTCCCATCTCGTTCAAAATTGCAAAATTCATCAGTTATGTGTAAAGTTACAAAATAAATGCATTATCTTTGCCATTATAAAAATTATTTTTGATTCAGGATATTAACTGTATATGAATTTTCAATTTACATAAATTTTGGA
Source organism: Medauroidea extradentata (assembly GCA_003012365.1). NCBI lineage: Eukaryota > Metazoa > Arthropoda > Insecta > Phasmatodea > Phasmatidae > Medauroidea > Medauroidea extradentata. Next base: position 18,795 of record PNEQ01064994.1, read on the forward strand.
CAGCGAAAGTGGGTTCTGAGAGTATGTATCTAAGTAGATGTAAAAATGGCATTGGTTTAGGTGATATTTATCGTGGTATTCTGTGCTACCTGTTTACAAGTTAGTTTAGTACGGAAATTCATATTACAAATTTCAAGGGCTAGTAGAGGGTGACGCTAATCCCACTGCGCTAGAGGTGCGGGGTTGCAAGCAAGATTGCTGAATGCGAGCAGTGTGGGTATCTAGAAGACCTTTGAGGTAGAGAGCATGAGACATTGGTGTGGTTCTTCTAGAGTAGTTGGTAATAGAGTTATCCTCGACTCAGCGAGTGACTACTGAGTGAGCCAACAAGGACAAACTCTACTCGCTAGCACAGGGTGTCATCTTTTACATAAATAGAGGGCAAGACATATATCACTCGCCTTGTATTAGATATC
>PNEQ01064995.1:0-14950 GCA_003012365.1 Medauroidea extradentata
GTGAGATGGTCTAGGTGTGAGATAGTCTAGGTTTGAGATGGTCTAGGTGTGAGATAGTCTAGGTGTGAGATGGTCTATGTATGAGATGGCTTAGTTGTGAGATGGTCTAGGTGTGAGATAGTCTAGGTGTGAGATGGTCTAGGTGTGAGATAGTCTAGGTGTGAGATGGTCTAGGTGTGAGATGGTCTAGGATTGAGATGGTCTAGGTGTGAGATGGACTATGTGTGAGATTTTCTAGGTGTGATTTGGTCTATGTATGAGATGGCTTAGTTGTGAGATGGTCTAGGTGTGAGATGGTCTAGGTGTGAGATGGCTTAGTTGTGAGATGGTCTATGTATGAGATTGCTTAGTTGTGAGATGGTGTAGGTGTGATGCGATTAAAGCGCGTTGAATCGGTTCCGTGTCTCTGTGCCGCACACGTTTTTTTTTTTTTTTTTTTTCAAATTGTTTAATGTAAAATACATTTATTTAAAAGTTTTTAAGAACTATGATAACTGTCACTCTTAAAATAAAATGAGAATTCAAAATAACTATTTTACTATTGCAAGTACGAGTACCTAGTAATTTTACAAAAGTGTAGGACCTGCGTTGTATTTTTTTACAATAATTGTTATTGAATCGGTCATTTGAGAAACAACATAAGTCACATTTCTGCCAAAATAAGTTTTGGGTATTATAATGTTCTACAGTGGTAAACACACATTGTTCTATTGAAACCACCTAAGTCAGTCGTTTCTTGTGTGTACAGCAAGGCGCAGAACTCTGTGTTCATTTGAGAAACACCTTAAGTCACTGACATATGTTCTTTCTCTAGTATACTCATATCACCGACTGGTGTTCTTGCTCTAAGGAACAGATTGCTACTTCCATATATATATATATATATATATATATATATATATATATATATATATATATATGCCTCCATTTCTTGTGAAACAAAATTTGATGCTCTATGGCACCTTCCAGATTGCCCACATGTGCAATACACCTGTTTCGCGCCTGTTGAACTTCCAGTAACTAAGGCAATCCCCAATGGTTGTCTCCCCATCAATGAGAAAAAAAATGGCTGACCTACATAAATATCAACAATTTTTAACGGACGCAGATGATATCGAGGTAAATTACAATGAGGTGTTTTCTTGGCCAACTATTCGTACAAACTCTTGTATAGAACACTTGATGTTGCACTGAAAAACTAGAAATTATTATAAGGCTAGAAGTCTTATAAAGAGAAGTGTGCTTGGACAAACAGCTTTTTTTAAGTGTGTTGTGGAACATTATGTATTAGATTATATAAATAAGTGTTATTTTCATATTTTGTAGCAATTTACATTACGCAAATTGTTTCTTGTGGGACATAATACGTTTACATTTAAATAAAGATATTATCAACATATATTGTAGGAAAATGCACGATAGAATACAATATCATACTATCATTTTATAATGCAATCGCCCATTAACTTGTGAAACAAGATAATTCAACATTTCAAAATTGCTTCTGGTCGTACATTTAAATACAGAATCACATTTAATTTCATCAAACATCTAAATAACGACACAGGATTTTTGAGTAATGCTCGCAACGATTTATATGTCAACATTTATCAATTTAAAGGTTTAAATACGGCCGTTTACTTGTGAAACAACATAAGTCAAATATTTGAAATGGGCATTGTTCTTATATAACAACACAGATACCAATTCCATTGCAACTATCATAAAAGTAATGTTATGAAGTATTTTCAGTCATTTTTTTTAAATTTTTCAAGTGACTTTTAGAATTACAATGTTTTTTTCGCTTCTTGAAAAGTAGACATTTTTGACTTATGTTGTTTCTCAAATGACCGATTCAATCGTAATTTAACAAGGTACTTTCGGCAACTTGGTTCACAAGAATTTTCCTAGTATAAGTACATATTTTTACAGTGTATCATCATGGCGTCATCAGAATACTAAGAGAACAATGTTGGACACTTTTAGAATGGAAACTTTCTATGACTCATTGTACAAATTATCATTAAAATCTGAAGGTTTTGTTTACTACAAAATAATGAAGTTAGCAAACATCCTCAATACAAATAGACAGACCACCGTGACAGCAAACATTGTTTCACACAAAGAACTGTGACGTAATTGGACGTGTACCTCTGATCGTCTTGACGGTCATACTTGCTTTCGTATCGTCTGCCTTGTGTAGTTGAAAACATAGTAGTTATCGTAGTTGTTCATTTATTTAATCCAGTAACTTATATAACTTTTAACATGTATATGTAAGCATAATTCTAGAGGAAACTACAACTCGACATCTCAACTGGTTAGATAAATATAATGATCTAGTCATAAACTAATTTAAAGCATTTTTTAAATCTTAACTATACTCATTTTTTATTAAAAAATATTTGGGACACTTGTATAGTAATGCAACGAATGTAAAAAGAACTCCACGATAGCCCGCTGGGTTAGTTAAATTTACGTAAAATTTCAAAACACACTTTTGACAAATTCACATACCTAAGAAGTCAAATTTAGAAAATGTTCTGAAATTCGTTTACGGATATTTACGTAATCATCCTGAAGCGAAAATACGTATAGTGTGTCATGCTTGTTAAATATAGAGGATTTATCTAAGGCACTTTCCACGTCTTTTGAATTCCCAAAAGATTGCTCTTAGAAAAAACCTTAAGAAGTATTTAATACAAATATATTGGTGTCGCAAATACGTAAAACATCACGATAGGCATCAGGAATCAAGATATATCAAAGACTCATTGAAAACACATTTCACAATTTTCCACATTTGCACATTCTTAGGGGCCTAATTTATAAAATCGTGAAATATCGATTTAAGTATGTCAGTAAGCACCAGTATTAAACAGAGATCACGTCTATAACACAACTTTTAATAGCGTCGTTATAAACCAATTATGAACGGAAAACAAACTTTATTTACTTATTTCGGGTTGAATTTCGAAAAAATGGATTAGCATTTTTTTCAGACATTTTTTTTTTATCTTTGTGATACAAAATAACACTTCTATATCTCGACTGGTTCGATAGATATGAATGAATAATTAAAAAAGAAAATAATATGTATTTTCACACTCTAAGTACCAAATTTATAAACGTGTAGAAAATGTGTCGTAAGCATTTGTAGAAATATCCTACTGAAGTGAACATCACGACTGTATACAATTAGGTTGTCTCTTTATAAACCATTCCTATCACAAGTTATTTTATATTTTAATTTTTGTTTGTCTTTCTGTCATATAAGAATCAAATTTCGTAATAGCCTGACACCACTCCTCGGGAATTTACGTATTCATACTTTCCAAGTGAAATTCATCTCTGAATGTGTCAGAGTTTTCCTTAGATGTTAAGTATTACGTCCTGCCCCTATACCCAAATTTAACCCACCTCCCTCCAACAGGTAGATATTTTTTCAGCTAATACCTTCGCGGACACACGCACAACAATTAAAAATAAATTTATAATTTTACTAAGATTTTTTGTGTCCAATCTGCTCCTCTACTCTTCCTTGACTCCATCTAAAAAAATAAATAAATAAATCAATCAAACAACTCCGACAGTTTATTTGTTCACTAAATTGTTGGGTATCATGTTCTGTCCCTCTATCCCGTTTTGCCATCCGCCGCCCAATTTTTTGCAGAAATTTCATCGCAGTTGGATGACTGGTACTGAACCGCATAGAAGACATACAAACAATATTTTTTATGACATAAGCTAGCAGTTCACCTGCGGCATTGCCCGTGTGTATTACTCGTAACAGCAACTATTTACTTCAATTGAAGGACCTCTTTACACGCCAGATTATTAGCTCTGCCATCAAGTGTTAGGAAACCCAATCTGTACGTTGAGCTATCTCTGCAGCAGGCTAATTAGCTATAGTTGCCATGTGAAATACTGTCAGTTTATCCTTGGCAATTATAACAACTGTCCCGGGCCTTATTTTTAGTCGTAACAAAATAAACCTTGAATATTAGAGAGAACTTGGATGGTGTAAGTATTATACGTGGTATGATCTTTGAGAGAACTGTGCAATGGGAGTGCATGACTGGATTTATTTTCTTGGACATACTCCATTGCGAAATAAATGACTGTCAAAAGAAAACTAAAAATAAAAATAAGACAAGAAAAAAATAAATAAGCCATCAGGATACATACACAACATGAAATTCCAAAACTGGAATCTGGTCAGACAAAACAAGGAACAAACTGAAAATAAAAGAAATAACAAAAATATAAAAAAACCTAAGTTGACATGCGACACAACGATGAGACGAAACAACAACACAAACAAAAAATTCAGCAAACGACACAACGATGAGACTAAACAAAACACAAAGATGTCGGACACAAACAATCACACTCATGTCCCTGAACCCTGTGTGTCTACCTGATGACGGGAACAGATTCCAGTTTCCGAAACGTCGTTCGTACTGACTGTTTGGAAAACTACTGTGTTTTATTTCATCTCATCATTTGTGTTGTTTGTTGTTTTTTATGTTTGTGTCCGACATCTTTATGTTTTGTTTTGCCTCATCGTTGTGTTGTTTGCTGTATTTCTGTTTGTGTTTTTGTTTCATCTCATCGTTGTGTCGCATGTCAACTTAGCTATTTATATATTTTTGTTATTTTTTTATTTTCTATTTGTTCCGTGTTTTATCTGACCAGATTCCAGTTTTGGAATTTCATGTTTTGTATGTATCCTGATGACTAAAGCATACTCTGCTTATTTATGTTTTCTTGTATTATTTTTAGTTTTCTTTTGACAGTCATTTATTTCGCAATGGAGTATGTCCAAGCAAATAAATCCAGTCATTATACGTGGTATGATGACTCGTTTACATGTAGATCGATTATTGACGGCAGTGCTCTTAATATGTACCAAAAAAATTAACTAAAAATAAATAGAGTATTCAGTCACAGGGCACACAGAGGTTGTACAACTATATGAAACGGTATGATTGCAGAATGTTTACATCCCTATAGATTACTTCTCTGAAGGTGTACTTGCTTTTTTTTAGGTCTTCTGCTTTGAGACGTTTACAAAAACTACATTCCACTCCCCACATAGATTTATTTGACAGTAATTTTCCCATAATAAAAACTGAGCTAATTATTTGTTGTATTTACTTAGATAACATTCTGAAGCAAAATGTATATCAACGTCTCAACTGGTTGGGTAGATATAATGGGGCGAATGAAAACATTTTGTGATTTTTTACCTGTTCTGTGATCTAACTTTGCGAACTCTTAGCATAAAGTTTTAAAATTTTGTATAAATATACAATTGAGATGAAAATCACGACGATAACCCATTTAGACAAAGTGTGCTCGAAGATTCATTTAGACACTTTTTCATTCCTTATCAACTTAGAGATCGAATTTAGAAAACTTCTGAAATGTCTTCAGGGGTGTTATGTAGGCTATGTCTCTTAGAGCATAGATAACAACTAGAGAGCTGATTGCCTATTCCTTTCCATGCTGTGGAGTGATTCCTAGATCTAATTAGCTGTTGATGGGCACCGAGCGAAACCAGTTTCATAATTATTACTACATAGAGGTGAGCATATTGTATTTAAATATCACTCACATTTAAAGAAGCATATGCAGAATGATTCGCTGTCGCATATTACCAGCATCCATCGATTTTCGTTCATTTTCGTGTGAAATAAGTGTTTGTTTACATGTTCTGGTTACATTGTCTTGGCATTTTCGTTTTCCAGTTATTTAAACATTTAGTAAAAATGAATATGTTGTGAATTGGTTGTAAAAGATTCAATAGTCTATAAATCTCATTTCTCAAGGTCTTTACAAATTGATATCGCAACATAAATGATTTTGTAGCGGTTTTCGTATATTTTGCCTATCGCTAGATGTAGGTTTCACAACAAAGGCACCAAGCTATCTCTAATTATCCATGCTCTAAGCTATGTCTATTAAGTTACTCTATGGTAAATTGTCATAGATGTGAACAAGCAACAAATGAAAGAAACATAAAATAAACGGCTTGTATCGCTTACATACTTTTATTAAGTATTTTATAACATTTATAATCTTAACAAACATAACATGGCCCTGCGGACAGGATTATAAAAAAGGAAATATGTTAAGTTAAAAAAAAAGTCTGAACACTATTGTCAGGTTTTAAGTTATAAATGTTAAGTGTGGATCTTTACCAAGATAAAAATTGCAATTCGTTAATAGATTAATTTATACCTCACCTAATCCTGAACAGAATGGAATATACCAAGCCACCAAGCGAGTGAAATGTATCAGCTGAAGAAGGTGTGAATTGGAAACTATGGAAGAGGAAATTTGATATATATCTAAAGGCATTGGGTGGGGCAGATAAGGAAGATGAATCTAAAGTAGCTATTTTTTAACGTAATTGGAGAAGAAACACTTCAGATCTATGATACGTAGGAACTGAAGCCTGATGAAGAAAAAGACTACAAGCTAGTATTAAAAAAATTCGAAGATTTTTCAAACCAAAATTAAATGTGTGTATGGAAAGACATAAATTCAACATACGGGTACAAAGAAATGAAGAAAAGATAGACGAATTCGTTACGGAATTACGCAGGTTAAGTGCAACATGCGAATATGGAACACTAAGAGACTCGTTGATAAGAGACAGAATCGTATGTGGAATAAAGTATTCTAAGGTTAGGGACCGGTTGTAGCGAGAAATTGACCTGGCCCTTGAAAGATCCATATTTATATGCAAACAAGTAGAACCAACTGAACAACAATTGAAGTTAATGAATGCAGAGACGAGATCTTCACAAACAGTACAGCACAACACAGATCAAGTTGAATTTAGGAACATACCAGAGCAGCTCACATAGGACTTCAGCGCCGCGTCTATACAGCATGTGACCAGACGAGAAGACCAAAACATGCGCAGGTATCGGAGCAGGTCCAAGGAAGATTGTAGAAATTCCAGGCCAGTTGTCTCAGCACGAGGAAGAAGGATTAAGTACGAATCCATAGATTCAAGAACAGGTAAAGATAAAGTGCTGATAAATTACATAGACTGCGATCGATGTGGAAACCGTCATCAAGTAAGAGATTGTCCGGCATGGAAAAAGATTTGTAGGAACTGTAATAAACCTAATAATTTTGCTCGGTTTTGTAGACAAAATAATGTACAATATTTAGAGAAGATCACTGATCACGATTGAACATTCTTTGTAGGAGTAATAAGTGATAGTAGTAGTCAAGATGATTGGTATGTAAAAATGGAGGTAGGTAGCTAAGGATCAGTGTGTGAAATTCAAATTGGTTACCGGTGCAGATGTGAATGTTCTGCCTGAAAAGGTATTTCGTAGACTGAAAATAAGATCAAATTCATTGTTGCTTAGCTCAACTAAATTAAAATCTTGTTCTAATTCTCAAATAGATGTTATAGGCAGATGTTTTTTGAATTGGAAATACAAGAATACTGTATACATTATAGAATTTCATGTGGCTACAGTTGACCAAGCTGCTCCATTATTGGGATTATCTACTATAAAATTGTTAAAAATTGCTACAAAAGAATGAAACATTGATGCTAGATTCTGATAAGAAAATAGGGCCACTATTAGAGAAGTACAAGGACTTATTAGAGGGCTCAGGTTCAATACAAATGAAACCATATGACATGAAACATTGATGCTAGATTCTGATAAGAAAATAGGGCCACTATTAGAGAAGTACAAGGACTTATTAGAGGGCTCAGGTTCAATACAAATGAAACCATATGACATGAAACATTGATGCTAGATTCTGATAAGAAAATAGGGCCACTATTAGAGAAGTACAAGGACTTATTAGAGGGCTCAGGTTCAATACCAATGAAACCATATGACATGAAACTAAGTCCTGAAGTACGGCCAACTATGGTTCCATGTCAAAAAGTACATTTTGCACTAGAAGGTAGTTTTAAAAAAGAGTTGGAAAAAATGATGCAGTTAAGTGTTATTGAGCAAGTTAAAGAGCCTACTGATTGGGTTAGTCCTATACAGGTAGTACGAAAACCCTCGGGTCAGTTTAGGGTTTGTTTGGATCCCCAACAGTTAAATAAAGCAGCTGGAAGAGAATATTGTCAGTTGCCTACATTTGATGAGCACACAACAAACATGAAAGGGGCTACTGTTTTCAGTACTTTCGATGCTAATCAAGGATTTTGGCAAATTTAACTCAGCGAAGATACCAGCAAACTCACCACGCTTTTGGAATGATGAAGTTTCTTAGATTAGCATATGGATTATCGGTTGCACCTGAAATATTTCACAGAACCTTTAGTGACTTATTTAAAGATATTGAAGGTGTAGCAGTGTATATTGACGATGTCATTATCTGGGGAAAGGATAGACAGGAGCATGATATCCGTCTAGAGAATGTACTAGAAAAAACAAAAGATAAAAATGTAACATTTAACGAAAAGAAAAAAAAATGTAAGTTTGCTGTCCCAAGGTTAAAGTATGTAGGTCATATAATTTCAGGTAACGGAGTAGAAATTGACTCTAACAAAGTGGAAGCTATTAGAAAACTTTTCTCGCCAACTAATGTTGAAGAACTTCGATTTTTAGGAATGATAACCTATGTAAGTAAATTTATACCCAACCTGGCACAGCATACAGCATCTCTGAAAGAATTACTAAAAAAAAAGGTACAACATGGCAGTGGTGGGATTCCCATGAACTCGCATATCAGAATCTAAAAAACATTCTTGTCACCACACCAGTTTTACAATATTACAACCCGGAAGACAAGTTAACTTTGTCTGTTGATGCCTCCAGTGAGGGACTTGGAGCAGTAATTTTACAGAACTACTGTCCAGTAGCATATGCGCCGAAGCTGTTAAATGACAGTCAAAGAAACTATGCCCAGATTGAAAAGAAGATGTTAGCAATAGTATACGGATGTGAACGCTTTCATCAGTACATATATGGTAGGAAAGTTACTGTGGAGATTGACCATAAATCCCTAGAAGCAATCTTCCTCAAGCCACTACATAAACGTCTGTTAAGATTACAACGCATGCGGATCAGGTTACAAGCTTATGATTTAGACATTAAATATAAACCGGGCAAGGGAATATATATATAGCAGATGCTTTGTCAAGAGCAAGCCAAGAGGATAAAAACATTAATCTTTCTGAGGCGAATATTGAAGCACATCAAGAATTAAGTGTTCATTTTGTCAGAGCTACACCGGATAGATTATTGGAGATTAAGACGCTGACTAGGGAGGATCTATCAGTGAGTAGATTGAGACAGTGTGTAAGTCAGGGTTGGCCTTACCACATAAAGTAAGTTGAAGAAGTAATTAGGCCGTACTGGTATTATCGGGAAGACGAATTTGTTCGATGGAATTATATACAAGGGTCAACAAATACTGATACCTAAAGAACTCAGGAAGGAAATACTTGGACGTATACACTATAACCACTTGGGAGTAGTAAAAACACTAAATAGAGCAATGGGTAGTATTTTTTGGCCAGGAATGAGTAAAGAAATAACAGATATGGTACAAAATTGTGTAACTTGTAGGATGTTCCAAAACAACAATAAAAATGAAACACTAATTAACAGTGTTGTCCCAAGTAGAGGTAGGCAGCACGTACATACAGACATTTTTTGAATTTCAAGGACGTACATACCTTCTGGCCGTAGATGCTTATTCGAGGTACCCAGTGATCAGGTTGCTTAAGGACTTGACAGGCAGAACTGTAGTAGATAATCTTATGAGTATTTTTGCAGACAATGGAATTCCTGAGATAGTTTATACAGACCAAGGCTCCCATTTTATGAATAAGGACTTTCGGAAGTTTGAGACAGAATGGTCTTTTAACACATTACAAACAGTCCCACCTATTCACAGAGCAACGGCCTTATTGAGAGACATGTTCAAACTATTAAACGTTTACTAAAAAAACGCAGAACAAGGTAGAAACCTGTACTTAGCTGTACTTGAATACCGCAACACACCTACTGAACCAGGACTGCCAAGCCCTGCACAGCTGCTGAACAGTAGGAGACTGAGGGGTCTAATACACATACCGGATCCCATGCTTGAACCTAAAAGTCAGGACAACATAGTATCTAAAATTGAACTGTTGCGTCAATCACAAAAATTACAATATGACAAACATGCCAGAGACTTGCCAGAATTCAAGAAAGGACAGCAAGTTAGGGTTAAAAGGGGAAATATGGAGCAAGGTAGCATAGTAGTAGATCAGTTACAAAGACCCAGGTCATACAAGGTAATGATGGACAACGGGCATATTCTGGAGAGAAACAGAAGAAATTTAATTAAAAACTCAAAAGTAGCAATTTAACCTACAGATGAAGATTCAGAAATTATTTTGACTGAAGAAGATAAGGCTGAATTAAATTCACACATTGATTAGCAATGTGACGAACAGGGACAGGATGTAATTGAGTCAAGAAACATAGATATAGAAAACCCAATTGATAACACAGAAAACTATGTGACAAAATCAAGTAGAGTCGTAAAAAAACCAGTTAAATTTCAAGATTATATTATGTAAGTTTTAATTTATTTAAAGGAAGTGCTGTGTTGTATTAATCAAATTAAAACTTTGTAAGGGAGATGTTATGTCATATCACTAAAGTTTGTAAGGGAGATGTTATGTATGTCTATTAAGTTACTCTATGGTAAATTGTCATAGACGTGAACAAGCAACAAATGAAAGAAACATAAAATAATCAGCTTGTATCGCTTACATACTTTTATTAAGTATTTTATAAAATTTATAAACTTAACAAACATAACAAGGGGCATTTACGTATTCATCATCATAAAACAAAAACAACTGTATATCTCGACGGGTTCGTAGAACTTGTGGATTTACCTAAAACTCTTTCCACGCTATTATCACGACCTCACAGTTTTTATGTGCGTCAAATTCAAATGAAAACCGTGACGATAGTCCGTTGATTTTAGAATACATGTTTGTGGCCAGGTACCAGGCCACGCGACACCGGCCATACAGTTTTATTGAATTTCACACCATTAGGTGACAAAATTAGAAAAATCAATAAACTACATTTCAAGTATATAAGTAAACATTAATAGTAAGCAAATATTGCGTTAATATATAACATATCTGTGATATATATATTTATTTATATATATATACATACATATATAAACACATACATTCCATGTAAATAAAAAAATTAATTTTACAATTAATACATCTTTGGAATCGAATAAGGAAAATACCGTTAAATATATTTAAGTTATCTAACGTGAACATCATTCTAAAGCAAACAACATTTCGATATCTCGACTGGTTCGATCATTATGGAAGAATGATCGAAAACACATTTTACGTCTTTTCATCCCCTTAGTTAGACTTTCGAAACGTCTTGAAATCTTATGTTGTATATATGTATACAATTAATAATCACAATAGCCCATTGGGTTCGAGCTGAGCAGAGCACTGTATTAGAGTTACAGGTCTGCACACTATCCTTTCTACCAATGCTACTTAGTTGACCCAGTTATGACTCAGAAGCGCCACTAGTAATGAAGTGTTGTTACAACAGTACAATATAGCGTCTTACTAGCAGTTCTCGTAGCAGCTCCAGCACGAGCTTACTCCTCGTAGCTCTATTTATGCAATGTTAAAACAACACCAGAGTGCCAGTGGCGCCAATCAGTCATATGAGGGTCAATTTTCAACTCCAAGTGTCCAGACCTGTTCCTCTATGGCCGTGATTCCGACGATTAGTAAAAAAAAAAAAAACGAACTACCCCTCTTTTTACTATTTTGGGAGTAAAATTTCGTAAAATCGAAAAACAGTTTTTTGGGTATTCACGTCGGCATCAATTTAATGTATACAACAAATTTTTATCCCGAATGGTTTGATAGATATCGATTTTTAATTGAAAACATATTTCAGTTCTTTCTCCCCATTAAATGCTGAATTTATGAAAACCCTTAAATTGGCTAATGATATACCCACTGAAGTAAAAGTGCTCGTCTACGACATGAAATAAAACCACACAAAAATGCTCACACTTCTAGGTCCAGCGGTTTGGGCTTCAGTTTGACATGTTAGCCAGTCAGCCAGTCAGTCAGTCGCTGTTCGTTCTTACGTTTTTCGTAAACTTTGGTTCATCCAGATTTACAACTGTCAAGTCCTTCTTGAGTAATCAAATCTTGCGTGTCATCTGCTCTTATCACAGGAATTACTTGTTGTTGAGGACTTAGTTTGTAGTGCTGCCGCCAAGTAGCAGCAACATGCAGTCGTGTGAAACAAAAACTTCTATGCGTTCCGCTAGACTTTGAATGCCGCGCAGCAGAGGGAAAACATTTATGTTGGTACAATTGTGTACTATTATTAGTAGCAGTGTCTTGTTGTTTGCAGTACGTGCGAATGTTTTCAATACATTGTACAACGATTTAACGCAGTTATAAAAGCAATTAAATACAATGATGAGTATCAAATAGAAGAATTTCATTTATCATAATTTCAACAAAACATTATTTGCTCCTCCGAAACCGGTTACGATAATCGTATTTTGTGCTACGAAACGACATGAAGCAGATGCCAGACAACAAAAACGTCAGCCAATACAACATAACAAAATGTAAGTGAATGCATTTCTATCCTAATGTCATTACAATTGTTTGGTCTTTTCAAGCATATACAACATAGTCAGGGTCATCTGCATTAATTTATCCTTGTTACCTCGTTCATCATAAGGCATGGCAGATTTAAAAACACTCGTACAAAAACGTGGTCAAACAAAGGCTAAATTAACCAGATTTATATCGTTTGTTGATGCCTACCAACAAGGGCAAGACGTAATCGAACTTGAATTGCGGCTCAATAGAGCAGAAACACTTTTTGATGAGTTCGAAGACATTCAGTCTAAAATTGAACAGTCAGATGAAAACGAAATTAACTCCACTGAACGACAGGATTTTGAAACCCAGTTTTTTGCATGCACAGCGAAGACTAAGGAATTAACTAGAAATTCACACAGTTCATCCTCATCAGCGAATAACCACACACCTAGCACTAATGACAACTCAACAGAAACATCATTAGCAGTGAAATTACCCACCATACATATCCCGACTTTCAGTGGCAACTATGAAGACTGGCAGCCATTCTGTGAAATGTTTAATTCTTTAAGTGATACCAACTCAGGTCTAGCTGACATTCAAAAGTTACACTACATGAAGTCAGCAATAAATGGTGGGGCAACACACATAACAGAATCACTTCAATTAACTGCAGCAAATTATCCCGTAGCATGGACACTGTTAAAAAATAGGTTTGAAATCAAACAATTGATAGTTCAAGGTCATGTAAAAACCCTGATTGAGCAACCTGCTGTTGAAAGGAAATTTGACTTTGCTTTAAGATCACTGATCGATAACTGTCAAAAACACATCAGGGCGTTAGAAGCACCACAGCAGCCAACAGCACACTGGGACACACTCGTGATTCACATGCTGTCATCAAAACTTGATGCAGTCACCCTGAGAGCATGGGAGTCTGAAAATGCATTTTGTGAACTTCCAACATTTGAAGATTTTTCCAAATTCTTACAGCAAAGATGTCAAATGTTGGAAGCCATAAACAAGGGAAGAAAAGGTGCAACTACAACTTTACCATCAAACAAACCTCCATTTAAGCGTACTGCATTCAAGCAAAATACTGTAGCACATGTAGGTTCTACCACGAAATGTAAATTGTGTGATGGGTTACACCAAATATTTTAGTATGATACTTTCAAGAAAATGCCAGTCTCACAGCGGTACAGCACTATAAAAAACCTAAATCGTTGTCAGAACTGTTTGAAGATTGGTCACCAAGCCAATGTGTGTAGATCAGGATCATGTAGGATGTGTAGTGCAAGACACAATAGTTTGCTTCACATGCCAGCAAATTCATTGAATGGCAAGATATTGTACTATCACCTACTTAGGGGCTAGCACCTAAACCACTGGTGATGGTAACAAAGTTACAAGATCAATGTAAAGAGGGTGGCGAATCCCTAGAGATTTGCAAGGGCGCAAAGGCAAAAGTAATCCTCACTCAAAAGTAAACCAAACTCTTAACTTCTAACACCTCAGTAAAGTAATACCAATCAAACATCAATAGCAGCGATCAAAATCACATTAATGATCCGAACAAGAAAAGGTATACTGTAACTACAACTTCAATTAAAGATCAAAAAATCGGGTTCAATCCCAACAGGGATTTATTCAAAACTTAAAATCAAATAACAAAACATCAACCTAACCATTAACCATTTTACAAACTCAAATAATCAGCAACACAAGTCAAAAAGTGTAAATATAAAGAAGGCAAAACATTAAACATTAACATTATGAATTACTATATACAGGCGTACAGAAATATCAGTTAATCTGTCTATCTGGATAATATGACTCAGTGAAGGCCTAAATGAGAGTACTGCAAAGGGTGTAGCGAAAGACAAAGACAAATATTACACATGTGCTAGCCCTATTCTTATAGGAAACTAACTTTAACAATAACAAAGAACATTGCTGAGTCCCATACCTCAGTAGCGAATACACAATACGACCACAAGTCTGAAAAAACCCCTATACTTATAGGTGGTAAACTTCAGGGGGACACCGCCCCAAAACACATACAGCAGCAAAATCTACATGCATACAATACATATCACCCTAACACAGTTTCAAAGCAGGCACACACAGTGCATGAAAATTACTCAATCCAAATATTATAAATGATCTGCTATAAATTTACTTTCTCTGCAAAGGTCTAACCTTGAAAATTACACGCCAGCAATTATTAATCAACAAATACGAACAAAACTCAAAATATTTAAATGTCTGCCCCTCTTTCTCTCTGAAAGCTGAAAATATAGAAGTTACCAGAAGTTAAACACTTGA
>PNEQ01064996.1:0-12953 GCA_003012365.1 Medauroidea extradentata
CGTAGATACTGTAGACTAAGCTTTGAACATTTAGTCAACTCAATAAAAAATATACTATCTAGGACGCTTTTTGTACAGGTTTTATAATTATTATGTACTAAAAATATTTACGTTTGTTAGCAATCCACTCCATTCTGTCAGATTGTATAATAACAGTAAATTAAGTGAAACAAAAATTCTACACGAAATAAACAATTTACTACAAAAGAATAAATCACGTACGACTATAACACATCATATAAAACAACTTAAAAAAAAAGTAAAGAATCGATCGAGATTTGAACCACAAATCCTACAGCAGCTAAAAATAAAGACACGCGCTTGCCCACTCCGCTACCGCTACACGACGGAAGTGACTCCAAAAAGAAAATATGAGAAGAATGCTTCGGTGTTTAAAAGAAAAACGTTTAATTGCGTATTATTACCTGTTTGAGCTGAGGAAAAGTTGTTAAGTTATCAAGATTAATATAATCTATTATTTGACACTTGCATAAGTTCATGAAAACTCCTAAAATTAAGAAAAACGGTCATATACATCTGAATGTTGCAGTGCTCGCCATCTTGGCACGCTGCTTGAAAAAGTCGTTAGAGCCGAAGATACCCGAACGCGCTGGCCCTCGTGCCGACTGAAACTCTGAATACGGATTTTGTGGACTGGAAGGGAAACGACTTTTTCAGTAGGCCGCGGCACAGTTGCTTCATACCGACTATTGCTTCGTAACCACGAAACTCAGAATAAGCCCCCTGATGGGAAGTTACGTGCTGTTTACCAGCTCAGTGAATCTGTTTAACTTCGCTACCTTCAGTTCAGGCACCTGAACTAATGGATCCGCAGCCAAATGTGGTTCCAACAAATTAGTGAACCAGCCAATTTCAAACCGGTTACGGCTATGCCACTTTATTTCCGTCACGGCGATACGGGTTCGCTACTCGTTGGAGTCCTTCTCGAACCCCGCTGTGTTCTCCCGTTTCCTTAGCTTTGCATTCACTGTTTTGTAGTTCAGTATTATTTAATATCATTCTATGATTGAACTGATACAGTTTAATTCTTTGCACATTTCTTTTTTTTTTGTAATATTACGTGATTTAGTGGTAGTGAAAGCATACATATTAGTCGCGTAACAGATACATATCAAAACACGTACATATATTTAAAATCATTATTTAACTAACATAAACGACCAGTTTTATACCAATGATAAAGTACTTGATACGGTTATTGGCAAAATAAAAAGCATCGAAATTTTTTAAACAAGTTGTTTCAAACAGTAATTAGTTTATTTTATGTCTGCGGCGTTTGGCTTCGAGTGCGGCTTTCAGCCATTGAAGCCGAGAGCTACATTTCCATGCTCTCTTTTATATCGAAAACCTCTATAGAGTCCTGTAATCAATAGCTATTTAATTTGCGATTATTTTAATCTCATCAAAAACGAAGTGAGAATTTAAAATTTTATAACAACACAAAAAGTTCTGTTCAAATGTTTCGTCAGAGGGGAAAATTAGAAACATTTTCAAAGGCACTTTGTGTGTGGCTTCTGTTTTTGTTTTTTATAATATCGCCAGGGTTCATAACGATTTTATTTCTAGATAGAATTCGTACGAAGTATTTGTGGCCATTAATGATTTCAATTAAATGTGTCAAGTACGACCGTTGGTTTGGATGGACCATATAAAAATTATAAATTTTTTTATCCCATATGTGTAACTAGAGCATAAATTACGAAAAATACTACACAAGTAGGGCGTAATACGTCTCGTTGGTTTAGCGAAACCAGCGTTAGGGTGAATTAACAACACAAAAAAATATTAATATGTATGTAGCTACATTAATAAGTACAGTTCAGTCAACCTAATCGTTATACTACGTTGAGTAATTTGTTTAATCAAACCAATTATTACTTCTACAAGGACAAAAAAAAAATTTGTCATGTATATTGCTGTATTTATTGTAACATAAATTTTATTTTTGTGAATTCAGTGTCTACCCTAATTAGGGACCCCTGAATTCCGCAACAAGAACTTGGCACCAACTTGTTTCGGAGCCTAATATGTAGGGCTACGAACGTTTCGCGAAGAGAATTTTGCCATAGTTTGTTTCAGTGACTTACGTGCACACGTCTCTTACTTCACTGTGCCAATCAGAACAAGGTTACTGCTACACCATACGTCTGTGATTTGCGGCTAAACCCTAAGACCTGTCATAGTCAAAACATCACTGAGCGCGAAGAGCTGCAGATATGTACTTAAGGCAATGGAGAAAATGTTGGTGCAAAATTATTTTCGCGAAAATGCTTTTAGTGATTGTCAAACTACAGTCGGTTTGAATATAGTACCGTAGTCACATTCAGGTCAGCATGTACCCCAGCAAACAGTGCGTCTAGACAAATTTCTTGTCATGCCCACACGTTAAATATAGTACTGATATTGAAAATATTTTTAATTGTATGTATTTTTGTTTACTTGTCAGATTTCAAACAAGTCAACATAGAATTGGCAACAAATGTCTAGCAGTACCGCAGTTCAAATAATAGTTTACTAATGTCACATTTATCAGTCAAATTAATGTTAGCAAGTGTGATTTAGAAAACGAGTGACGTAAGTCAAACAAAAAATTTAAATTATAATTTAGTGTTTGTATTTATATACTTTTTTACATTGTTCACGGGATCAATGTTTTACCGATAGTAATGTAATGTAGGCCCTAAATGACATTATATATATATGTATACATTTTACGATTTTTACATTTTAGTATTTGTCAGCAATTCATGCGATATTACAGCTGAAAATTACTGCAACGATTTTTTTACAGATCTTCCCGCAGCCTAACGTAAGGTCAAACTAAATACGGGATGGGTATATACAACTTATTATCATTTCTACTTTTTGTCGTGTATTTTCAAACAAAAATGGTATAAACTGCCCAAGAATGAGGATAAACAACATCAAAAACGGTTAGACGATTTAGGTCTTTGCATTTACGTAACCATACAATTTACGACAACTTGCATGTTAGTCCTTACTGTACAACACAGATTTTGTTCTTGCTTGATTTTGCAAGCAACAAATAAGACATAATTTGCTGTGTGACGTACTTGTGATAGACGATTTGTGAACTACGTGTGTTCCTTGTAATTTCGCGTTTGCAACAAAGCTTAAGAAAAATATGTAGTTAACTGAAATAGCGGGTTTTGTTCAAGAATGGTAGGTTTTTAATAGAAGTGCAGGAATTTCACGGATTCATCTGGCAGTAGTTTAGGTTTCTCAGTACCATGCACACACTGGTCTCATTCGATTATTGATCGACTTTCAACCGTACAAACACGTGTCGCGTTTTAGCCACAACAATTGGCTTATAGTCATTTAAAAACGTGTCAAAGAGGTCATCATGCAATCTCAATGGTGTCAGCGAAGTATATTTTTTTGGTGTTCCAACCGGCCTTGAATAAATCCGCGAAATTCACGTCCGTATAGTTATAAACAGAAACTCGTAAACTTCTTGGGTTCATTTGTTGACAAATAATATTTTGGTGTCACGTTCGTGTGAGTTACTTTTGCGAGTGGGTCACAGTTTATTAAACACGCCCTCAAGGGCTCAGAACCAATAGTAAACCTGCACGAGAATACTCACTGCCTACCGTGATACATCTCACTGGAGCAGCAGTGGCGGCTCGTGGGTTGTTGCCAGGTAGGGCTGCAGTTGCCAAGAGCTGTACAGGGTTGTGCGCTGGTTGACTCTACAGCCACTGACACGCTGATGTGCAGGTGCCCCTTACTACTGAGTGGTCACAATAGATCTAGTAGCCGGCAAATAGTTCATGGTCGTTGGTCTACGGCGCGTTCGTCACGACTGTACAGTACCGATTACCTGCAGTCCCACCTAGCAACAACCCACGAGCCGCCACTGAGCAGCAACCAATGAAATATTAGCTGAGGACAGAGTGTACACATGGCTTTGGTGTCCAGCCGGCAGGTCGGTGAACCCATGAAATTTCCATATCTCTAGTTACGAACAAATTACAGTTTATGTACGCTGTTATTCATGACGAAATGGCCTTACTGCAGAATGTTATACACATATGTTTACAGCCGTTCTACGCACGATTTAGGAGGTTTGACTGTAGCCAGAGATAGACGCTGTTACTGGTAACATGTCGAGACAGGAAAAATTGGCGGTTTTAATCATACCTATATCTGGGCCTGCATTTCGTTACTTCTTTGCAATTTGCTAAGCACATTCCATGGGGTGATACATACGTCAAGGATAGAGATGATGGTACATCGCGAAAAAATGTTGTGCCAACATCCCCTTGAAAACACTGTAGTTCCTTGTGACAGGCATGATTTGGTGATATACGTCCGGCACAGCGCAGCTGTCTGCAGACCAATAATATGCATATATTATTACAATAGCGGGATTCTTATTGGCATAGTCAAATATGGTAACAGTTCCAAGTACAAGCTGAAGCCAGTAATCTTTTCAAAAGCGGACAGTGCGTTGGAACGCAGCAAACAGTTAAGTTTTCCTGCGATAAACCATCATCTCTCGCCGTGGACAAACAACAACAGTGACACTAAACTTACAACTGTTTGAAATGTAGCTTGCGCACTATTTAAAAAGTTAGTGAACATATTGAACGATTCAGATAAAATGAAATACATTATTATAATTACACTAGCTTTCATCGGTTTATCATTATCTCGAGGTTGTACTTCAATGATTAGGTCGGAGGGGAGCAAGTGGGTAGCTATGTTTATGTAACTTCTGGAATATATGTGAACATTTGGACAGGTTAGACGTCAATATTATAATGATTCCGGAGTCTGATGACGGATGGATCGTTTATCGGAGGACGGCAAGTCATGGGTCTCGAACCAGGAACATCCTGGCGAGCGGGTGACGTCTGGAAGGCTTGTAGAAGACATACCTTGTTTCCCCCAGTACATTGCGCTGTATTCACGTCTTCAGCGCAGGTGGTGAGAATTTCTGAGGCCCTTGACGTTCGCAAACACTGGTCTACTTACAGTCGTTTCGCCGCTAGTCCACCCTTCAGGCGAGAATCTGGTTAGTAATTTATTTATGTATGTTATTTGAACATAACATTAATTAATGATAAAGAAAGCAAGTAAAAATTCGCTGGTTCACGGTCCTGTAGTTTAGCCTTCAAGAATATCTGCGTACTCAGCAGTCAACACCTGCTCATAGGCTGCTCGGTGACACATTCATACCACGTAGTTGGGTCTGCATTTAGTTGCTTCTTTATCATTGGTTCAGCGTCTTTCAGGAAGTGTCAAATAAGTCATGGACCAATGACAACGTTGGCATAAACTCACACGTGCTTGAAATTTTTGCTTGCCCACAAAAGTAAACCCGTTTTTTCAGGTCTCTTGTGATAAAACATGTTATTAAAATCTACACGTATGAGTGCGCAATATATAATAAAAAATAAATAATTTAATCCAATATATCGATGTCTTAATGCACAAATATTGCATGTCCATTTTTAGGAACTGTAAAAGAATATTTCATATTTTTATAACAACCACCAATTACAAATTATATTATATGTAGGTCTATTATTTTTCCCGTGATCTCATCTAAATATACATTATAGGAAGTTACTTCTGATAGGAAGTTAAAGCATTTTTGTAAATAAATATTAATTAGACGAGTTGCATGGACATATAATATGTGTGCTTTAAGCCATCGGTATATGGGGGCCAGAAATATTCGCGATATCTTTCGTGCACAAGCTAACATCTGTAAGTTAGTGTTGTATTCGCAGTTTGCCCTCAGCTTATTTGAATCCATCTAAGGGTTGTTGAACCAATAGTAATAAATGTAATGCAGGACCGATCACTGTGTCAGCAGCACGCAGTCAGGGAGCAGACGGTTATTAGTTTAGTACACAGATGTTGTCTGAGGCTAGTCTACTGGTCAGTGGCCATAGAACTTTCTGGTCTCTATTCTCCAACATTGTAAGAATGCATTCTGCTAGAGCCGGGAGTACTTTTACCGTAATATCTTATACCTTAATCGACGGTAACGATTATGGTGTCATCAAGAGATCACTAGAAACGCGCCACTCTTACGAAAACAACATCTATTATAATTTCGCAAGCACTCTCTAAAGAAAAAGTCAGCCTTCCCAAAGAGTACTTCATTACAAACGTTATAGGACCATGTATATTTATTTATAACTAGAGACATGAAAAATTCGCGTTATCATTTCGTAGCAGACTAAACTTCACTTTCCTATACATAACAGAGCATAATATGCGATTCAATTGGCCACGAACTTTTATGTGTTGTCATTTACGTGTGTTACGTCTTTTCAGAGATTGGCCTCTCTACCGTGTAAGAATTCTCCGCGGCAAGTCACGACAATATCGGCCAGCGGGAGACTTCGAACAAGCCTATAGTCACTTGGAGTCTAGTCAGCTGTCAGAAAATAACGCAAATTTTGCATGTCTCTATTTATAACATATCTAAAAAGGTGGCGCAACGAAAAATTCGATAGACTTGCATGCGGGAGGATTCAGGTTCGACTCCTGGCTCCGACCATCCTTATTTAGGTTTCCCACGGTTACCCAAAATACCTCCAGGCCGTTGCTATGGACAGTGAGCTATCACTGGTAAAGTTGACTTTTTGCTCGGCTTCGAAGTAACATAGACATACCTGAAGTTCTTCTTCCGTTATTGGTAGAGTTGGTGATTTCTGGTGAAGAGAAATATGCAACATTTTGTTTCAAAGCATCATGTGCACATCTGCAGCTCTGCTTCATGGTCAGTGATTGGCTGTTTTTAACTCTCAACGTCTTGGGGACCTACCCACAAACCACATACGTATGGTGTCGCAGTAACCTTGTTCTCATTGGCACAGTCAAATGAGCCACGCCTCTGTACAAATATACTCTGCCAATATCCACGAAGTAGAGCGGCAGATGTGAGCAATGTGCATTCATACAATATGTTGCGTAATTATTTTCACCAAAATTCACCAGCTGTAGTTATTAGCGAGCCTCTATCTGACTGAGCCAATGGTAACTCTGGTGCTGCGCTACTGAGTATTTGTGATTTGTCTTTGAACAACAATATAACAATCCTCAAATAATACAGTGCGATGGCCCTGTACACTGTTTGTCAAAATACACTGGTACGAAATATTCCTGCGATTTTCCACCTTCATTAACCTTTGCCGATTCCTCTTATAGTTTCTGTCATTGTAAAACGTGTTTATTGTTTCTACCGACCTCGCTATCGACGAGACGTTACGCCCAGTAAAATAAGTTAAAATTTGTTACACAGTTTACATACGAGTTGCGACAGTTCAGTATCGGCGTAACAGAAATCGAATTGCTACAGACAAACAAAAATAAATAAAATATATACGTATGATATGTAGGCGATACTGCATTATAATCTAGCAGACAGTCAACTTTCCGCGATAAATCTCACCATAAAATTATTGTAAATATTTGTATTTTTATACTGACATAAAACATGTAGAGTCAATAAAATATATTCGATTTAACGCATGTCCCAAGCCGTAGTAATAAAGAATACGTGTAACTCGGACAGCAAATATATTAAGGTTGCCGTCTAGGTGAACGTAATTTAAGCGTTCGAGGTCCAGAAGCGCGGAATCAGTAAGGACGACAAAGCACGGGCATCACGCCACACTCTAGCCCCTAGGCGCAAGTCAATGACCTGACGAGCAGTCTTCTCGCCGACAAATCACCTCTATAGGACATTCAATGGTAACCCAGACATTTTATGACGTACTGTTAACGATAAAGGTGTACTGCCTACGCCTATACTCTTTAAAATATTCTACTCCTAGATAATCATACTTAAAATGGACCGCAAAAATACACATTTTCGCCATTTCCGGCCGCTAAAAAATGTGGTTTCATGATTACTGGCGAACCTCAAATGAGTATCCACACGGGTAACGCTCTTTGAATGTTATTCCTAAGCAGGAATCACTCATGTGCGACGAACAGTTGAAGAATTATCTTGTAACGGCCGAAGCTCTTCTCGGTGCTCGGCGTCCTGGGCAGGCGGCCACCTTAAGAAATTATTTTGAATAAATTTCCTTTGAAAGCAGCCATATTAGAAGGAGCCATTCCGACAAAGAGAGCAAAATACAAGAATTATAAATTCTAGCCTAACATATTGTGTAACACGAGTAATTATTCAGCCACGCCATACTTTAAACCAGTAATGAACTATACGTTGAACTAAAACCTTAAAAAAAGAACTACATAGGTTATATAGGTCGCGGTGGTGGAGTGGTCATCAGACCACTTGGCTCCTACCAAGGCGATCCGAGTTCGATTCCCGGCGGGGTCGGTTCCCGGATTTTCGCACGTGGGAATCGTGCCGGACGATGCCGTTGGTCGGCGGGTTGTCTCGGGGATCTCCCGTTTTCCCCGCCCTTTCATTCCGGCGCCGCTCCATACTCACCTCATGTCACCCCTCACCAGCGCTGAAGACCTCGATGTTAAGCGTTGACTAAAATCTCTCACTCACTCGCGTCTAGACTGAGTTGTTGCCGAAATCTTTCGGCGTGAGGGATACGTGGTGGGCATTTCCGTTGACGGTGTGTTTCCTCCAGGTGCTCTCGTTTCCCCTGCTTCTCTCTTTCCGTCCATGTTCCATTCTCAACCTCATATCACACGTTTCAACACTCAGAGCTCAGACCAAAGTCCGAAATTATTTTCGATTTATTGACTACGTATTAAATTGCTGCTTTTAGCTTGTATATTTTATTTTTTAACAACGTTGCCTCAATTTTGTGGAACATAACAGTTCTAACAAAACCTACAATACCAACACTAACAAACTATGTTTTATACCAACACTAACAAACCATGTCGCTATAACTAAGCAAAGACAAAGAGTTTGGCGAAGGACAAGACGGTAGAATCGATAACTTATTTTGAAAAGTTACAGCATTAAAAATAATTCAGTAAATCCGTGTCACACTTAATGATGAACATTTTTCTTCATATTTGCATAGGCCTAATTTAATATTTTATTAACTGTTTTTGTAATGAAGATAAAAGCGTAGCTAATTATATTACCTTGCATCCCATACTTTAAATTAGAACCAGTAAAGCGTAATTAAGTACCAGGACCCTAATCGTAACTTGCAACGATTAAAGAATTATGCAAATAATCGTAAAATGTAACGCTTTTGTAAAGATATAGCGACAGTTATTCCCGTATATCTCTTCAACTATGATTCGGAAATGGGCAATTTCTTCATAAGGGTGACACATCATCATAACTTTGAACACATTCGATTCCGTTTAAATGGCGGCTGTATACATCAATAAAACCCGTTTTTCTATTTTTTTTCCTTTTTATATTAATTTCAGAGAGATCTGGATGTGCTCGCTCTTGTCCGTCTCGTGACACGAGAAATTCAAGCGTTGACAAACTAGTGTTAGCCTGTAGCGAGTTATTTATTTTTATCCAATCGCGTCTGATGTCAACTGTCCGCTCAGCTCTTCAAAGCGCGTACTGTTCATATCGGGAACATTTCATGAAATATATGACACTGCTATATTGTTGCCGTTCGTGAAATGAAACTCAAATCTCTCTAACGTAGAAATGTTTGAAAATTATTAGAATAAATGGCAATGTTAAGAATTGCGCATTTACTACGGTGCACTTTTCCTTATTCAAACATCCAATCAAAAATTAATTTAACACATGAAACATAAATTAATAATTTTACTATAGGCTACGCGAGAGATTACATGACAAAAAGTCCTATAGCCAAATTTTTTTTAAGGAAGTCGCTTGCCACGTTGTATTTTCTGTACGAAAATTGTGCGTTTAGAGTTGTTTCGCAGAGAAAGAAAGTGTTCATTTTATGTCAACGTTCAATTTTCGAATCGTAGACATTGGCTATGACTGCTTTTTTCTGCTAAAATTGCTTTCTACATGACATATCAAAATTTAAAATTTATTGAAGTGAAGAGGTATACGGTTTGAGAGCGAATGAGGAATAATGTTATTACGTCAATACAAGTATTATGGGAAATATTTTAACATATTTTCATGGAACTGTTAAAACAGAATATTGTGTTTGAACTTGCATTGGGATAGATATCTGCTCTAAACCTAGATATATATTTCTGTTATTCGGAGGCATAAGACATTATGTACACTTTTTGTCAAAATGCACTTTCTACCGTGAACATTACCACAGTTCTAAGAACTTCCTAGTGGCATACAACACGAAGTCCGTGTTTTGACAAAAACCCACATTTTTTGCGCACTAAATAGCTGCATTCACTAGTGAATCGCACTTTTTAAATTGCTCTCCTGAAAAATAATACTTTTGTGACATAGTGTTTTATACCTCTGAGGTACATAATTGTGTTTTGCATGGTCGAAATAAAAACATTATACAACTATTTACTTGCAGTATTAAAAAAATTCCTTTGACAACAAAAATCCAAAGAACTTTTGTACGAAACGTAACATTTTTGTATATTCATCTCTTATAGAAACAGTGAAACAAATTATTTAAGGAAACAATGTTTGAAAGCATGGTAAAATATTACCTTATATAATTTATATTTTCATCTCATACTTGACTGTAATCCCCAATAATCTAGAGGCAAGTAAATAATGCAGGTCTCTGCACCTGCACGTTAATCCTGTGTTCGAATATAATTTATGTGATTTCTAACTAGGACACATGTGGATTACGCTGCAGAGATTTCACGGCTTGATGATCGATTAGAAGCATGACTTGGCATCGTTATGTGTTTGTGGGTCGTGCGCTGTTGCCAAATATAACCATATTGACACGCGCATTTGTAACGTAAGCTGATTGATGCGTGTGTGATAAACATCTGCAACTTTTTATGCCGATCCGAACTTAAGGCTTTTTAAGATACTTGATAATGACTGGCTGAAAGAGTAAACTTATCATCTCTGGGTTTTATACGTCGGCCGTTTATTGCCAAAATAGCCAATATCTAGGGCCACGAAATTTTTCGCGAAAAGAATTTTGCCCCAATTTTGTTCCAGTGTCTGCTTCATAGTCAAAGATTAGATGTGTTTATTCTCAAATCTCTTAGTGTCCTACGCACAAATCACAGACGTGTGGTGCTTAAGAGTGAGTGGTAGATAAATAAACAAAGAAAACATCAATTGAGTTCTACGCTTTTTTCGAAGTCAAAATGGATATATTACTCAATGACAATCTTAGAAAATGGAATTTTCCCACTTTATGAGTAAATATTAATACAGAATTACTAATTCGTTATGCGCGATCTCTTGCACCGCAGTTAAATGCACGAGGTTCCGGCGTCAAAGATTGTGCCTCAGAAGTTCGTTACATTGGAAACAATTTTGTTTAAAACGTTGGCTAAATCTATTGTCTAGGATTGCTATTGTTTACTTTTCGCAAATTGGCTTCAAGAAACCTACAGTAATAGATTAATGCTCTTAGCTTTGAATTATGTACCACAACCTCTTAAGAAACGCTGTAATTTGCACAGTGATGCGCTGCCAATAACAATGAAGCAGAACTGCAGATGTGCAAGTAAGGCATTCAAGCAAACTGGGGCAAAATTGTTTTCGCAAAACGTTCGTGGTCCTACCAATTACATAGTCCTATAATTTACGGATACGCGATGAGAACCTCATAATATTAAGTTTGGTAAATTAACACTTGCGTAAAAAGTTTAATAAATAATGAAACTGCTCATTTCGCCAACACAATAGAGATAGGGAAAGCAATATTTCGACGGTTTAATGACCCGAATGTTAAAATCCACTCTTCTGTATACATTCAAGCCCCGGTAATGTGTACATTAGCCCGCTGCTCTCTGGAACAACCGACAATGAACGGATAGACGGGGCTTGAGTGTATTATAACATGCCGGTCTTCAAATTCGTGAAATTTTCCTATCACTAACAAGAAACAACGAGAGAGAAGAAATTTTCCTGCATTAATTTGTTCCTTTATTTATTTATTTTGTAAAAAGCAAACCTTAAGCAAATATGGATACTGTTATCTTACGTAATGCAATCAGCCAGATTAATTTTTTTTCTGGCTGTACCTGTTAAGTCACTTGTGTACACATCAGCCTCTGAATATTAGTTATGCCACAGAATAACGAGGTATTCAGAAGCGAAATGGCGTAGGGGGAAGGCACCTTTGACGTAACTGCACTCTGTAAGTATAGTTGGTAGGGACACGAAACATTATAGTTTTTATTTCGGCACAAGCTATACATCAAACAATTGCAGGTTCGTGACAATTTTTCAGCTTGTCCTTGACCTATCTGAAATAATTACCTGTACGATGCTGAGCCAATAATAACGAAGCAACTTAATGCAGGTCCAATCATACGGCAGCACTATGTCGATAAGTAGCTGCTGTCTACTTGAGTGAACGTATGTTCTGCGAATATTTTCTGTTCTAGTCATAGTTTTGCTTCCAGGAACGTGCAGCATTTCATTTTTTTCTCCACAAAAGACAACAGTGCCAGTTACTGTCAACGTCTCTCATTGGTCTGTAATGCCGTGGCCTGTCAGAGAGATCGCTTCTGACCGATAAGTATGGACATGAAAAATGTTCGTTTTTCTTTAGGCGCAGGCTATTCGTCACTTTTAGAAGCGGCACTCGACTTTGCTGACACCTCTTGGATGGCGCTAAAACAATAATAAAGATGCAATTAAATGCAAAACTAATCGTGTGGTATAACTGTGTCAGTGAGCAGTAGAGCCCACGATTTTTGGTGAAAAGAATTCTGCAACAATTTGTTTCAATACCTTGTGTGCACAAATGCAGCTCTGCTTCTTGAGTATTGGCAGAATGTAGGCGTGGCTCATTTGACTAGTGCCAGCAGGGACAAGGTTACTGCGACACCACACGTCTGTGATTTGCGGGTAAAACCCCGAGACGCTGAGAATTTAC
>PNEQ01064997.1:0-11356 GCA_003012365.1 Medauroidea extradentata
GGATCAGCACATGACATTATTCCTTTCTCTTTTTGCAGATTTTTTGCTTTGCGAGCTGTATAATTTGCTACACCAAATTCCGTTTGAATTCTGCTAATACTCCAACTTTTTGGCAATGTTGTTAGAATTTGCATTTTTTTGCTTCTGTCCTGTGATGAATTAAACTCTTCTTTTAACTGATCAATAATTTCACTTGCTGCTCGTTGTAATTTTACTTCAGTATACTTCCTGTCTCCTAGTTTTTTTTTCTTCACAGGTGTTTCACCTAAACACAATAAACTTTTGTTCAGAGCTTCTAAAGCTTCATTTGTTTCTGGGCTGCATAGTTTTGTGTACTGTCTCCACATTATCTGAATCATCTCTCCCAGCTACAAACTTTGTTTCATCCTGCCTTATGGAAGCCAATAGCTCTTTCTGACAACAATCACAAATTTTATCCCCAGAGTTCAATGAAGCTACTTTTTCAAGAAGGTTTTTACTTACAACTCTTATTCCCTTTTTCATGTAGTTGTGTCTTGATTTCTTCAAAGGATTGCAGCAAAAGAGTTTTTGATTTATGTTTGATATAGAGGACATCCTTAACCTTCAAAATAGTATTTCTTGAGTAATATCGCATTCAAATAATATTCTTCTCGTGGATCAGGTATAAAGACAGAATTTAACAAAAATTGTTGAAGATTACACAGTCCTTCCTGCACAAAAACTGATCCAGAAACTCTATTTAATTTTGAAAAAAATAACAACAATATGTAAACCAAACCTTCTAGATGGCTGTCAGGAATAACACCATAGATATGTAGACATAATGAAGTCAACACCATGTCAATTGTTACAGTATAAATGCACTTTTGCCTCCATTGTGTGAGTTATATAAAATTATTAGTATTATGAACAGTTTATATTAACAATTAATTACTTTTGATCCCATAATGATCCCACTCTATAACTTTAAGGATGTACTATTTAAAGTCTGATACATAAAATATAATTTTTTCCCATTTGTAAAAAAACTACTTTTTTTATATTTTTGTTATTAAAATTAATTTTTTTATTAAAAAACTTTTTTTAATGTACCAACATCATGTGACATGTCAAATTAAAGCCCATTTCAAGAGCTTTTAAACAAGCTATCAAATATATCTGTAACTCAATTAGGAGCTGAGCTAGTGGCATTTGTATAAGTATCTACCATTTATTTTTTTTAATTTGGTTTTTTAAAATAGTATTTTAAAAATTCTAAAAAAATATATATATTATTAAATCTCATCATGGGTTCTAATTAATTGCCAATTTCATTAATATCTTAGAGATGAAAAATCAAAATCATATTTATATTGGTTGATTTTACATGGAATGACCCTGTGGTGGAATTAAAGCCACTGCTTGGGTGATTGCCACCTTAAGTTCTTGAAGGGTTGTGGGGCGTCCTTGGTACACGTGCACCTTTAAGTATCCCCAAAGAAAAAAATCACAAGGTGATAAATCGGGTGACCTTGGGGGCCAGGCGATGTCTCCTCATAAAGAGAGAAGATGTCCAGGAAACAACTCTGTCAAAAGTGCTAGTGAATGTCGCGATGTGTGAGCTGTGGCTCCATCTTGTTGGAACCAAACGTCTCCCTCTCCATGGTCCCCAAGAAACTGGTTTAACGTCAGTCGAAGGAAGGTCTGGATCATGTGACAGTAGCGATCTGAATTAACAGTTACTGTTCGCTCATCTTCTTCGAAAAAATATGGGCCCCACACACCGAACTCAGAAACGGCGCACCACACTATCACTTTAGGGCTATGAAGTGGCTGTTGGTGAATTTTGTGAGGGTTTGCTGCGGCCCAATAGCGGAAATTTTGTTTGTTGACTGCACCTAACAAGTGAAAGTGGGCCTCGTCAGACGAAAGCAAAACAGCTCCAGGAGGCAAGGTTTTCAAGAATGTCAACACATGCTGCTCTGCGTGTTTCAAAATCTGCCTCACTTAAATTTTGTGTACACAGAATTTTGTATGGGTGCATGTGAAGATCTTGGTGCAGGATTCGTCTAAGACTCCGATCAGACATTCGCAGGGCAACCGCATGTTTCATGGCAGAACGCTTTGGAGATTGCTGGATAGACGCTCGCACACGTGTCACATTTTCCGGCGTTCTTACAGTCCGAGGATGACCAGGTGATTTTCTTTTAAGTGCAGAACCTGTCGCACGAAAGTTCGCTACCCACACATTAATGGTTTTCCTATCCGGAACTGTCTCACGTCTGCAAAGTCCGAACTGTCTGCGAAATGTGCGCTGCGTTGTTATCAGCGAACCACCATTGCATATAAACTCCTCCACAACATACACACGATGCTCACTGCACCACGCCATTGTGACTACTGCAAATGGCGCATCTGCAGCTTTCGTTTGATACCCCTACTTCCTCCGAATCCCCACAACTCCCACAGCGCCCTCACCAAATCCGGGAGGTCTTTTTGCCGGACCCTGTTTAATAAAGGCAGCGGTGATAATCCGTTTAGAGTGGGAGACCGAGTGCTATGTCGATCCTTTCGTCTCTCTGACTTGGCGCATAAAATCTCGGCCAAATTATCCCCTCGCTTTGAAGGCCCGTACCTGGTCTACAAAAAGCTTGGTGCCTCCACATGGAACTTGAGGAAAGAGGAGGACCCGTTGAGTATTAGGAAAGCTCACGTGTCTCACCTGAAACTGTATGTGGAGAGGAGATGAGAGTTCCTATTAAAGTGTTTGTGAGTGTTTTACTTTAATTGTCGCTGGCCAGCATTCCTGTTTCTTGTTTGTGGATGATGTTGAGTGGAATGTAATTTTGTTAATGACTTAAGAAGTAGCGAGTAATAGATTGTGTGAAAGTCTTAGATCAAATAAGTGAAAGTGTTGTTGGACTTGTACCTGAAATTTTGTATTATTTATATATTAGAAGACACACGAGATACATGTACCAGGTGTGATAGACATGAGACTGTGTGGGAAAAGATTAGTGTGTCATGGGTGACTAAGAGATGTTATTGTACCTGTGTTATTATTTCTAAGTGTATACGAGTTGACCTGATGTGTCTCTGAATACCTAGGTGTAGAGTACTAGACATGTTCGTTATGTAGTGGAGTTCGGGATTGTTTCCTCTTCCTCCCCTGGGTTTTCTTTAGGGTAGGGGATTTGAGCAGGAGGTCCGGTTCCCAGGTCGCTGTTTTGAATTATTTTGTGTCATTGTGTTATGTTGGTTGTTTTTTGAGTTTGTACTGTTTGGCAGATTTAGGTATGGTTATATATATATATATATATTTTGGAGTTCCTTTAGTTGAATGCTCAGGAAAATTGAACTTCCTGTTTTTGATGTTGAGTAGAGTTTGTCTGCGAATCCGTTAGGTTGGTTTACGAAAGTGGTATACTTGGTAACCCGGGACTTTGGGGCTGTCCCATTTGCCTACTCTACCCCTCTAATAGCCGTGGTGGGGCGGACTTGTGGGGGGGGGGGGAGATCCCGAGGTCTCTGCAATGGAAGGAGTGTGAGGGGAAGGAGTGACGTCAAAGAGAGAAGGGGCGCTGACGAGCTCTCAGTCTGGTATAGCAGCCTTAGTAAGACAGTCGCAGAAGTAAAGGTAGTGACCGACCTATGGTCGGGGGTCAGAACATCCAGATATGGTGCAGGTAACAACATGCTTAGGCATGTTCAATTTGAGGTAACTTCTCGTAGCCACGTGACAGTTTGGAAGAGAAGAAAAGCCACTGTTGTTCACATGTTGGCTTGCGGCGATCTTGTGTTAGTTAGAGTCGCCGTCGACAAGATCGTATGGTGAGTCATGCAGTGTGTGCTGCTCCATTTCCCATCTGGAACGTTTGACTGCCCAAAAATCATTATTGGGAGCACTTAGGGATATTCAGCATTAGAGTGTCTACTGTGGTTCGATGCTCCTGAAGTAGGGAACTTTGCGCTCTGTATTGGACTGCCGACGAGAATTTTGAGATGTAAATTCAACGTTAGATATCTGAGTTCCTCGAACGGGAGGTGTTAAGGAATGAATGAACGAAAGGGGATGTTTACTTAATTGCGGGGGCTCGTAGGAGATAGACTGTGTGTTTCACGAGCCCTTAGATTTGTGAAATGGTGGTATATAAGTTAAGGACAGTTTTATTGATATTGTAATGAAGATTAACGAGTTTGAATGTGTGATACGAAGGAATGCCTAAGTTTTAGTAAACTGGTAGAGTGAAAATTGTGCCTTTGTAATTTATCTATGGTTCTGGTATAATAACAATTCAGGTATTTACAGTTATGATGTAACATTTATAGTATTTAAATGTTATATAGAGGTCAGATTGTTAAATTTAGAGTTTGTGTGAGGAATCACATTGTTGTTTGTAAATATGAGTGTGGAGGAAGCTTATATTAAGAGAAAATATATTGGCTTCTTTAGACATTGCATTTTCTCATTGGTAAATAGCTTGCCTGTTTCTATTGCCTCGAGCGTAAATGTTAACAGAAGATACTTGCTCTGTGGTGGATTTGCACCTTAAGTGCAGTGTTTTGGAGACCTTCTCCAGTTTGCTTAAACAAATTCATAGTACCTTAAGCGGGCTGTTACGGCTCAAACTCACAGCTTTAGGGTCATTCTTTGCCATAAGTCATTGCAAATCTTCTTGTGAGGGAATTGGCAGAACTGTCAAGCGACTAACGTCAAAAGCTAGTCTTCACCGACCATTCAAAGACCAAATTACGTCAGTGTCTAAGATGTTTGCCTACTGCAATGAAAACATTACAGGTATAATCTTTCATTACATTGACAAGAGCTATGTGGATGACCTTCGTTCTCATCTACAACAACAATCTATTCTGGCAAAGACAATTCTGGGTATAAGAGGGTTTCATAATGTAATAACGTGACATAAAAGAGCATTATTTTGGCAGATCGCCATGACTTGCTTAACGACAAGAACAGAGTTACCACCACATAACCTTAGACAACTTACTTCCTACAATACAACACATTTCCCTATGGCTACCACACTCCTTCCCACTAATAGGATTGTTCTTTCTTACAATGAAATTAACATATTACATAATAAATATATGTTACAAGTCCAGTCTCATGGGTTTGCGAATTGCTCGCCAAGGATGTGGATTCCTCAGTAACATTGTTTCACTCTTCCCTTCATCCTCTACAGTTGAACCTGGAAAAGGAAAGCCCCTGAAACTTGTCTGCTCTGATTCACCGTCACTTGTGGTGCCTGGTTCCTCTTCTGTAACCGCATGTAGCCTGTAGAGCCGTCCCACAGGAGCTCTGTCTCTAACCCTTCGTCACCTCCGTTGTCCTGGACCCCTGGTGTCTGTGGCCACTTTGGAGGCAAGGATGAGACTGCTGTGGTGTGTCCGCTGTCATCCCGTGTATCCATTAATGGTTCCACCCTCACTGTGTTTGGCATGACATCTAACCCCCTTCCTGTGGAAGCAAATTGAGCCGTTTCCGGAGGTGGTCGGCATGACAAAAACACCTCCAACCTTGCAAGTCCACCTCATAAGTAACCGAACTCATTCTGCATAGGATTTGTCATAGTATCCAATTGTATTCTATGATGTTGTTCTCCCAGCTGTTTGGTAACTTGCTTTCCTTGCATTGTAAAGTTGAGTGATAGCTTCAAAAGACTCAGCAGTGTCGTGACAAGAAAAGTTCTGCTGGTGTAGATCCTGTCGTTGAGGAAGGAATGTTCCTGTGTGTAAAAAGATAATTGTCAAACTGACACTGTAAAGACACGGCATGATGAATACCATTCTTCCTCAAAAACAACCTGAATTCCTCACAAGTGTATTGGGGCCCATTATCTGAAACCAGCAGCTCCGAAAGGCCATAGGAGCTAAATAGAGTTCTGAGTTTCGCTACAGTCACCTCTGCTGTAGTTGAAAGCATAATAAAAAACATCAACCCATTTTGAGTGGGCATCTACAACAATTAGCAAATCACGACCTCTCACTGATGCGAAATCGACATGTACGTATTGCCATTTCCATGTCGGCCATGGCCACTGTTGCAATGGAACTTTTACAGCAGCAGACTGTACACTCTGGCAGTCAACGCATAGCCACCAAACGTGATTCAGTGCTAACATTTACATTCGTGTTCCCCTTGATGTTCCTCATGTAACAGAGCCAATACAATATTCTGTAAGGATGCTGGAATGACAACCCAGCTGCGCCAAAGGACACAATCGCCATCCACTGCTAGCTCTGCCCATTTAGTAAAATATGGAGACAGTAGTGTGTCCAAGTTATATTCCCGCCAGCTGCATCTGGTAAAATCCTTGACTTTGGCCAGGACAGGATCCCAATTCGTTGCTCACGCAATATCTGCAGGCAGCAAGGGCCTATCAATAATAGGTGCAAAATATTTTTTTTTTCTCAGTGAACCTGGACACTGGTGAAAATGTAAATTCCTCAGACTCTAGAGGTTGGTTGTCAGCCACTTGCAGTCATGATCGGGCATCAGCATGGGGAATTTCTGCACCATGTCACTCTCGAATTTCATAGTCATAAGCAGCCAATATTGCAGCCCATTTATTGTAGTCTTGCAGCTGTCATTGGTGATACAAACACGTTGCTCACCAAAAATGGAGGTGAATGGTTTTTGGTCAGTCTCCAGAACGAACTTACGACCATAAATGTAACTATGAAATTTATTTACCCCATGGATTATGGCCAAGGCTTCACGATCTAACTGAGAATAGTTCTCCTCTGCTGCACTTAGTGTCTCTAATACAAATCCAATGGGACAGTCCCCATCATCTCCAAGGTGTGACAGAACTGCTCCCACCCCTGTTGGGGATGCATCACAATTCAATACCAGTGGCCTGGCTGGATCAAAGTGGACGAGTAGACTACACTGACCAGACCAGCCCTTACTCTCTTGAAAGAGTCTACTCTTGCCGTATCCCATGCCAAAAGCACATTTTGCTTCAACAACACGTAAAATGCACTAAGTTTGCTAGACAGCTGGGGAATAAGCCGTCCATAGTAGTTCAACAAGCCACAATAAGCCCGTAGTTCATCTTTGTTGGCTGGTTCT
Organism: Medauroidea extradentata; assembly: GCA_003012365.1. NCBI lineage: Eukaryota > Metazoa > Arthropoda > Insecta > Phasmatodea > Phasmatidae > Medauroidea > Medauroidea extradentata. The sequence goes on from PNEQ01064997.1 coordinate 7,055, forward strand.
GGTGCATCCTTGATCGCACTCGGCAATCTGTCTGAAGATCTCATTCCTGCGCTATCAATCACACGCCCTAAGTAAGTGACTTGTGACTCCAAAAACCTGCAATTTGACAGGTTAATCTTAGTATTGTGCTGCATGAGCCGAGCCAACACCATGTCTAACCTTTCCCACACCAGCTTAAAAGTAGGCCCAGCCACTAAAACATCATCCAAGTAGGCTAACACTCCTGGAATACCATTGACAATTTGTTCCAACAATGCCTGAAAAATTGCAGGGGCTGATGACAATCCAAACTGCAGTCTTTTAAATTTGTATAACCCTGTTTGTGTGTTAATGGTTAACAGATGTTGTGACTCCTCTGATACTTCCAAACATTGGTAAGCAGATGATAAATCTAGAACTGAAAAACACACACACCTTGCTAGTGAGGCAAATATATCTTCTGGTTTAAGAAGAGGATAGTAGTCTTTGTCTAGTACACTGTTTAGGGTAATCTTGCCCCACACATAACCTCAACCCTCCATTAGCCTTTTCAACTAACACCAATGGTGTCACCCAGTCACTCCTTGTCACTGGTTAGATTATACTATTGTTACCCCTTTTATCTAACTCCTGATATACTTTTTTCCGTAATTCATACGGCATTGAGCGCACTTTACAAAACTTGGGTGTGACATTAGGCTTCAAATGTGAGGTTGCAGTGTAACTTTTAATCGTCCCTACCCCTGGCTTCAATATTTCAGCATACTCGCTTTTCAATTGGCTCACTACCTCTGCTTTGTGTTAGGCAAGTTTGCATTGACCTGAAAAGTGGAGTGCCAATCCATCTTCAATTGTTCCAGCCAGTCACGTCCCATCAATGCTGGCATATCTTCACTCAGTTGCTAACCACCAACAAGAGTAACTTCACCGATTGGTTATTATGAGCCACCTTAACCATGACCTGACCTAACACTGGTAGGCCCTGACCACCATATGTATTCAACTAAATTTTTACTGGTTTGCAGTCTAAGTGGGGTAACTGCTGTTCGTAAATTTTCTCAGGTAACACACTAACAGCCGCACCTGTATCTAGTTCCATTTCAATCGGCCGGCCTTCAATGTTCAACTGCACCTTATAGCATGAAGGCCTATTGCCCACTTTCAAAGTGTACATAGAAAATGTAAGGTACTCAGCGCTCCACACCTCCATTCCCCTGAACTCCTCACTCAACTGCACTACCTCCTCGGATGTTACCTGATGCACTTTCCTGGGGGCAGATGCGAGTGAATCCTTATGTTTACCTTTCGTTAAACACTGCAGTGCCAAGTGGCCCTTGCGGGAACAAGTATAGCATGTAATTTCCTTGAAAGATAATTGTCCGCTGCATGAGACCCCCTGCAGCAGTGGAAACACCACAACTGATGGTCGTTTCCAGACATAGGTAGTCAATTGGAAAAGGTTACTCTTGCAACTTCATTGGTTGTCATAATGCCAAATTCCCACACATTTTTCTGTACGTCTGCTTGTTACAACCTTACTGCCGGTTCATAGGCATCTTCGAATGACAGATCTTCCAATAGAAATCGCTGGCGCACACGCTCATCGGCAGTTACAACCACAAGTTTGTTCCTCAAAGCCTCGCTCAGAAAAGTGCCAAATTTACACGACATTGCAAGATGTTTTATTGCCACTATGAATTCGGCTGTCTTTCCCTGAGTTTCTGCACTCTTCTGTAAAAACCGTAATGCTCCATCCACCACCACAGTTAAAAATTTCACCAAATTGTCATATGACCTTACGTCCACACTGTCCAGAGATACTAGATCACTGAGCACCGCTAGCACCTTTGGTCCAAAAATGATATTTAGTACGGACAATTTACTCTCGCCTTTGATTTATTTTGCCTTGAAATAATGCTTAAGCCGAAGCACATTAAACACCACCGCCTCATCCTGCGGGCAAAATTCCCCCACTCTACCTCTAACTGCCATTTCTTGCTTCCCAGCAGTCGGCTAATCAACAACTAATTAAAAATACTATTTAAGCTACATATGATCCTCGTCGCCAGTGTAATAACGTGACATACAAGAGCATTGTTTTGGCAGATCAAGATTTATAATCTTACCACCATTACTCGCTTAACAACAAAAACGATGTTACCACCACATAACCATAGACAACTTACTTCCTACAATATAACACATTTCCCTATGGCTACCACAATAGTGCTTCACCAATATTCCAGTATGAGACAGGAATGTAGAAAACAAGTCCGGATAGTACATGTTCCTTAGTTTACAATTTTGCTAAAGCAGCTAGCAAAGAACCTGGTTATACTGTATCAAACCTATATACTGATTGATTGCTATGTGTCTTTGGTGTATGACAACAAATGTTTTGCTGGTGTTGTAAACAATATTACAAAGTCACAAGAAGGTGCTCAAGTAAACTTCATTAACCCTTCAGGCCCAAGTGCTTCTTTTTACTGGCCTTCACCTGGAGAGGATGTCTGCTGGGTTCATTTTTCACACATACTCAGCATTTTGCAGGCACCATCAACAAGCAGTTCTGGACAATCTTATAGTTTTTTGAAAGAAGACTTGTGCAAATGTGAAATTGAATTGAAACTTTATCAGAAGAGCACTGCAGATTGGTAATTAGAAATTGAGGATTGCATGTTTGATTCTCATTCATTGTCAAATAATTTGTGTTAGGGAATTTCTTTGATGTGTTCGTACACATATAACATTGTGGTGCATATTTATTAAGTACATTACATGTTGCAAGCAAAAAGCCATTTAATTTTTTTGTGTATCTTGAAGGAAATTTTATCCTCTTTCACGTAGTGCCAACCTCATATTCCTACAAATTCTGCCTTTTGAAATACATTCTATTAGGTAATGAAGGATACACGTGAAATTTGAAACGTCAGTCAAGTAAGATTTCTGTAATAGCTTACAAACTATTCTAGATATGAAAATGAAGTGGCCAAATTCAAATTCTCTGGGAAATTTCACGTAAGAAAATGTGTTTTTTGCCTTATATATTAGTATTACAGTGAAGTACAAAGCTTGGAAACACAGAAATGGACTACTTTATTTTATAATTACTAACTGTTTAGTCTGAAAATAGTCACAATTGATTCTTCAATATCTCAAGAAGTATTTGAGATAAAAATCTGAAATTTTAGAGTTTTAGTGGCATTTGGTCAGCAAAAAAAATTAATAAATTTTTATCAAAATCAAAAAAAATTGGGTTACATACTGTGGTGGCACTGCTCCCCTTCACACACATACTGCAGTTCGTTGCGCCCACGCCAACCATGTGCTCCCACAAACGCGTCCTCGGTAATTTGCCCGTAGAATGTTATTAGATTTAACATGCCCTCAGCTAGCTGTAGTTTCAGTGGTAGAGTCACAAGTTCTTACCTCGGGAGCACTCCCCGCACGCATCCGATCACTTCGACATCCAGATAGCTAAGAAGGAAAAACATCCGGGATGCTGGACTCCCAGCATCCTCCTCACTTCTCTCCGGAAGTGCCCAGAGATGGCGCACACAGCACGATCTCCATAGGTTAGCACTCTACCTACCGAGAGCATTCTTAAACTCATTGAACTGATTGCTCCATCTGAGAAAACACATTATCCAAGTCTCTACTTACACAACTCCATCGCGCTCGGCGATTCTTGAGACTGTAAATATCTCTGGGCAACTGACAAGAAGGAAAGGTTACAAGATGGCTTCCTCCCTTCAATGAAAACAATAACAAATGATTCCACATACTCAATTACACTTTCCTCAGCCCTGAATGCTCTTGCCTGTCACACATTACAATCAATTTTCTAACAGAAATTGCTCGTATTTAAGGTTCAGCCCACCGTTCGTAAATTAATAGGTTTAGCACATAAGTTATTGTGGAAATTACGTCTCACTTAACTGAAAGTGTTCTGCTGTACGCCTGCCTTGGTCTACACCAACATTGAGGTGTTATATCCTGGCTCTGCAACTTAGATACTACTCACATGTCCTTTCTTAATTCTAACACTCGGTGATCTCGACGCACTACACTCGGCAAGCCAGGTTTCCCAAGCACCGGGCGACATCTGGTCTACACCCTTCCATTATAGGGACATTCCATGTCAAATCAACTAAGTGAAAAAAAAAGATGTCATAGAATTTAATTATTTTTTGTTTAATGGTAGTATTACGAAATTAAATGAAAATGCCCTAGTTACAATTTTTTTGGACTGTTAGTTTCTGAGTTATGAATTTTTTAAATTTTAAGAAAATGATTAATTTTGCTGCATTTGGAAATCTTGTA
>PNEQ01064998.1:0-11356 GCA_003012365.1 Medauroidea extradentata
AGACCTCATGGCACTTAGGTACTATTCGTACCAAAAGACCCCTACAACCAATCACAGCTCAGGACACGCCCCCCTAGACAACGTCTTGGCCAATCAGAGGCCTTGCACCACCAAGGGGAGGGGGCTGCAAGGTTATTCAAATGCAGGTTAGGCCGGTTTTGCTCCCTGTTGCGTCAAAACGCCCATGCGGTCACTACTAATTTAAACTCCGTGACATATGTTTAAGTACCTCGGCTAGTTTTTCACTAGAAAAAACATCACGAGTGGGCAAAATAATAACGTTTTTCTGAGACGCTAACAATAAAAGTTTTAAATCTACTAGTAATTATTTATGTAAAATAATAAGTAACTTAAGTTTTAGTGCAGTGAATTCTGTTCCACATTCTAACTAGTATCTTAATCGTATGCCTATACAACATTGTAGCAATTCATAAAAGTGTAGTTTGCATTGAATCTAGAGTTCGGAACATTCTGAAATAACGGCAAATCAAACATTATAGAAAATACTACATCAGGGAAGTGTGTGTACACAATAAAAATCGTACTACATTTACAAAAAAAAATTGTAAACAAATGTTAAAAAAACATTTATCAGTGTAGGCACTACAACAAGAATATCGCAAGGTGGTAATTTTCTAAATGTCTGTGGCGATTTGTGGGATACGTTTTATGAGTAGATTGTTCGATGTGAAATCAAATTACCTTCGAAGGCCTGTCATAGTTTACACATTTTTGTACGTTTATAAAAACATCTTGGAAAATCGTTACCAAAAACATATTCGTGTAACTTCAAGCATTTGTTATAAAATTTACAAGAATTTAGTTGTAAATGTACGAAATTATACAAAAAAATATACAAAAAGGTTGTATATATACATACTATATGTTTGAATGTTTCCAAGCATTTCCTGTAAGAATTGTGATGTTTTTGCAAACTTATTATTTTAAACTAAGTGCCAAGGAATGTTTTTGTAAAAGTACAAAAAAGTTTTTACTGTGTAGCGAGAGCTTGACATGTACGTACTAACAAATGTATCTCTCGGTGTAGGTCTTATTTCTCAGTGTAGTGTACAAGCAAAGTGGCAAAAAAAAACTGAAATTGACATGTAAATGTATACGTATTATGTTGCATTGAAATAAAAGCAAGAAGAGTTCGATCGCTGTGATGGGTTTAGTCATCTCAACTTTCAAATAGTTTATTTGCTTGCGAGACTACGGGCAACTACGGAGTACAAGAACCACATAAGTGGTTGAGTCATCGCTTCATTTGTTCGTTTTGTCAAAGGGGAAAAAGTAGCTCGTAATCCATTAGCAGGGACCTGCGTTATTTTCCAGTAGCAGACTGGGCTGCAAGCTTTCGTGCGCTCGTTCTATATCTCCCGTAGTATTACAACTGCGTGTCACATAATATTTAGGAATACGGAAGTGAAATAGCTGGCAGGATGGCAAACTCAGTCACACACGCCAGCAAAAGGCTTCGGTTGCCTGCAACATGGCGGAAACGTCTACCGCCGATCAGAGTAAGGCAGTTGATCCGAGACAGCAGCCAGGCCAATAGGAAACTTGCAGTAGCATTCAGGAGCCTAGCATACACAGGGCTGGTAACAACAGCCTCGGGCAGCCAATAACAGGTAAAGTTCGCCCGTATCAAATGAGCCGCCAAGTCATTTCACGTCTGTATTGCTGCATAGTCTGTGGCCTTGCCAGCGACACCCCTGAAGCTCTACTTCGTGATCAGTGATTGGCTGTTCTAACGCTCAATGTCTATAACTATAAGTTCTATCCGCAACTCACAGACGTTTGGTGTCGCATTTAACCTTCTTCTGATTGGCACAGTCAAATGAGATATATCTCTGCTCAAATGAGAGCTGCCAATAACCATGACGCAGAACTGCAGGTGTGCACGAAAGGCATTAAGAAACAAGATGATGCAAATCCATTTCGCGAAAATTTTGGTCCCTACCTATGAAATTACAGACCGAGATCAGGTATGTACAGAGCAACGAAGGTTAGTCTGTCGCAAACAATAACGCGAATTCTGCAGGTATGTATACATTGTAAAGGTACGCGTCGTATTTATCAAGCAGCTGCCTAGACTTCTCAGTATTATACACGCACTGGCCACAGTCAATTATATGACTTATAACTGTATAAGTGGTTAGCATGTGTCAGCCCAACGAAATACTTCCTTACTTATTACTGGCTAGCAGTCGCCAAAAATCATTCAAAACAGTTGTCAAATCACAAAAGTCGAGGCGTTCAACCTAACTTTGAACCAGTACTAGAAACATTCGTGACTATCCATTAGTAGAGACATGCAAAATTCGCGTTATCGTTTGGTAGCAGACTAAACTTCACTTTCCATACATAACAGAGCATAATCTGCGATTCAACTGTCCACGAACTTTTATCATTAATGCGTGTTAAGTCTTTACAGAGACTGGCCTCTCTACCGTGTAAGCATTCTCCACGGCAAGTCACGACAATATCGGCCAGCGAGAGACGTCGAACGAGCCTATAGTCACTTGGAGTCTAGTCAGTTGTCAGAAAATAACGCAAATTTTGCATGTCTCTATCCATTAGTAATTAATAGAGACCTGAAAAATTCGCGTTTTCTTTCAGGCGCAAACTAGAGTTCCAGCAACTATAGGTATGTATCACGTTCATAATTGGCCGTTGACTTACTCGACACTTGCTGGAAGTAGCTGAGCCAATAATAAAACTGTAGCTGAATTCAAGTCCATTTCACTGTCAACGAGCAGCTAATAAACAGCTTCTGTCTGCACGATTTCATATATATTCTTGAAAACTAGCCTACAGATTAGTGAACCCGCGAATCTTTTTTGTCTCTAGTAATTGATAGAGACCTGAAAATCCTCACTTTGTTTTGGGCACAAGCTAGAACTTAAATAACTGTAAATTAGTGTCACTTTTACAAATGGCTCTTGTCCTAATTGAAACCTCTTGGAGCACGCTAGGCCAATAACAAGGAAACAGCTAAATTCAGACCCAATAATGCCGTATCACTGTGTCACCGAGCAGCCAATGGGCATAGCAATTATCCGCTTTCAGACATGCATATTAGTGGAGGCTAGCCTAGAGGTCAGTGAACCCGCGAATTTTTCCCGTCTCTAGTAATTAACAATATCTATAATAACATCAAATTTAGTTAAATAGTGTTCGAACTGTTACGGTTTCACAATCCCGCAACACCGGCGGCATCGGTGGAGGAGTGCGGTCAACGGTTGATTGTTTAACAAACAATTGCTCCTAACGTCAGGACGATTGTCGCATCTGATTGTAGGCCAAAAGTATGATGATTAGAGCCAGTGATTTTAGGTGAAAAGAATTCTGCAACAGTTTGTTTCAATGCCTTATATGAACACATGTTTCTTTGCTTCATGGTCAGTGATTGGAAGTTTTTAACTTTCGGCGTCCTGGGTTCCTACCTGCAAATCACGGACGTGTGGTGTCGCGGTAACATTGTTCTGGTTGGTGCAGTCAAATGAGCCACGCCTCTGCCCTATTAACCACGAACCAGAGTTGCAGGTGTGCACGTAAGGCATTGAAACAAGTTGTAGCAGAATTATTTTCACCAAAATTCATTGGCTCTAATGGTGATTCGTGAACTTTAGTGGGTCTTAACTCCCTTGCTAAACCGTCTTGAGTCAGCAGGGATGGCTCCACCGTGGGATTCGAAAATGAACAATCAGAAGAGAGGATTTTGACGACTTGGTGGGGGCGCAAAGAATCAACAAGATAGTGGCCAGGGGGAGATGCTCTCCGACTACGAGGACGATCGGACCTCTCGTCCCGAGGGTAGAACCTGAAACTGCGGACACGGCGCGAGGCTGACGTCGAAGACCTCTTCTACTAGCTTCGATTGGCAGCCAGCGTGGTGAGTTCTGTTGGATAGAGCGATCCTTACCCTAGCTCCTGTATATCCTACCTCTATTGCCTTTCCTTACTACTCTTGTAGCTGTTGTGTTTCTAGAGCTTCACTTAATAAACTTCTATTACCTACTTCTTATATTATCTCTACTCCCTTCCCATCGTTGTATATTTTCCTCCATATCCACCGAGCCTTCCGCGAAGTGAGCAAGGGGGAGAATATAACAGAACGACATCCGCTTGACTATAACTGAGTGGCTTGATCAGAAATTGTGGAGAATCGCGAGAATTTATTCTACCAGCGTATTCTCCTGCTCTTTTATGATTGGTTGACGGTTATGTGGCCTAGTTTAGCTGTTTACATATGAATCACACACGCTTAGTCGTAGCGTACCAGAATTACCGTTTGCCCAGTCAAATAGGGACTCTCCAGTAACGAAAAGATAACATCAGAAATTAATACTTTTACACCGAAGCCGCGCAAACAGTAAATTTTTCCCGTAATAAAATAAGTTACTATTGTTAGGCATGAGTAGCGATGGTGATTTATCGTGATAATTTCTCATGCCAACATACCCTTGAAAACACGGTAGTTTCTTGCAACGTACGTGATTTTATGATAACTGCCCGACACGACGTAGTTGTCTATAGACCAAATATAGACGTAGAATAGTACTTTAACTCTCATTGGCTTTGTCAAGTAGGTAAAAGTTTCACGCACAGTCGATAGACAGTATCATAAACAAAGCTTCCGACATGCTGATCGTTAAAGGCTCGGAAATTTCGCGGGTTCAACTACCTACCAGATGGACTGCACAGTCCTGTGTACACTCTGTCTTCAGCTGCTTGTTCATTGGCTAATGCTATAGTAAGTGGATACGTGTACGTCTGAAAAGGTAGCACGGCATTTAGTGATTGTTTTCATGCAGGTCTGACATAAGATCACAGTCCTCATGGAAGAGTATGGTTGGCCATGCCGTATACTGCCCGGGCAAACACTTGAAGTCAGTGTATTTGTGCCCTTGTTGCATGAACGTTTATACACGTGATCACTGTAGCCCATAAACATTGTTTCCGCCATAAGAGCCAATGTATTTTATTCGAAGTTTGAAGTGCAATAGAGTAAACATGATTTATCAAATTGCAGATGTGCCGTGTTTATCTCAATCTACGTTGATTGGAGAAAAAAAAATTAGAAATACAATTAAAACTCAACAACATGATATAGTTAGAGGCAATGATTTTCGGTGAAAAGAATTATGCAACATTTTGTTTCAGTGCCTCGCGTGCACACCTGCAGCCCTGTTTCATGGTCAGTGATTGGCTGTTTTTAACGCTCAGCATATTTGATATATACCCGCAAGTCACAGACGTGTGGTGTCGCAGTGACGTTGTTCTCATTGGCCCAGTCAAATGAGTGACACCTCTATAGGAATGCGCGCTGCCAATAACTACGTAGCAGAGCTACAGACGTGAACGTGAGGCATTGAAACAAAATGTTGCGTAATTCTTTTCACCAAAAATCATTGCCTCTAGATATAGTTTTGAAGCACATTTCTGTGAGTACCGACATCACCTGCATGGAAACTGTTGTTAAACTAACTTAATTCATTTATGCTAGTTTCTGCTATTTTTTGTACATTTTGTATGCAAATGTGTTAATTTTATTGCTATTATCAAGTAGTTGTACATCGTCTGTGACGTACATATGTTTAGATAAAAAATACATGTGGCCGTATTTTCAGGTTAATTAGCTAGGTTTATCTACATAAACAATAGTTTTACCATATAATTTACACTATTCAAATGTAAAACATGGCCTTTTTACTCATGAAATGTAACAGTAGCAGATGTATTTTACGTACCTGGTCGCTCTTTACAACAGAATTCAACGCACGTAACCGTTTTCATTCAGATGTGTTCATCCTACAGTATCAATGCCTAGACACCTGGAAAATTCGCGTTTTGTTTCAGGCACAAGCTATAATTACATCAACTGTATGTTTGTGCTACTTCCACAATTGACCGTTGACTTATCTGACACCACCTTGAAGTCGCTGAGCCAATAATAACAATGGAACTAAATGCTGGCACATTTCACTGTTTCAGCGAGCAGCCAATGAACAGCTGTTGTCTGCTTGAATACACAGGTATTTTTGAAGGCTAGTCTACAGGTCGGTGAACCCGCGAATTTTTCCCGTCTCTATCAACGCTATACGAGGCGCTTACGAATACCTTACTCGATCTACTCGATGCTGTGTGATGGTCAACAATAACAAATTGTTCGCGGAAAACTGGCATATATATGTGTGTGTATATATATATATATATATATATATATATATATATATATATATATATATATATATATATACACACACACACACACACACACGTCAGCTTCAAGGAACTCCCAACATGATATCTCCTGTACACTCTTACCTCCATGCATTAACGGCCGTCCAATCTCAAAAGTATTTTACGTGTGTAAGAGTTTGAAATCTAGCCTCTTCTCAAGTGAATTCGCGAAATTTCCGGGTCACTATTGATCGTACGTTGAAACACAGCTGACAGTGAAGTTTTACCGCGATAAATCATCGTCACTATAGGCATGAGCAAAAGGCAATCTGGACAGTCGGCAGCGAAGAGGAGACGCGGTTAGCTTCCTACAGAGATCAAGCAATCAGCTGAATGATCGCGGAGGTGAGGTACCTTCGCAGACTATCGTCCATCAGGAATACAGGACTGCAGAGAAATACGGCCTGTCCTCGGGTGGAAAGCGGCCAGGACGCACGATATCTTGTGAGCGGCGATGTTATCGCTCCGGGAGGGGGTCGGATCGAGTCCGGGACCCTACGACTCGTAAAAGATGTTAACCCTTCTCGCGATGGGAACAGATAGCGCCGTTTCCGTCTGGGGCCGTCGCCCCCTCATATCCCATTCCTTCCTAGCGGCTGGAGGTCAATGTTTTGTGGTCGTGACCAGACCACGTTGACTAGCAAGTTGTCCTACTGCGACGTCTTCAGAAGCCACAGTAGATACACTGTAAAAAACAATGTGTGTGCAATGTCCTGTTACCCTCCCCCCTCCCTAATTCATAAATTCAAGTAATGCGTGTATGGCGTGTAGGTAGATTTATGATATTTATATCTATTGTGTTATTACGAAGAAGGTACTGAAAAAATTGTGATTTAACTCGCAGCCAGGATACATGTGCGTTGACTTTCGAATCACAAAACCTGGAAAGGTCGTCTTCGGTGATGAGTGTGCCCTCTGTCGTAGCTGTCGATCACGGAACGTAGTGTTCTGGTCCATATTCTGTTGGAACATCATCCCTCGCTTGTCAAGACGTGGACTGCAATGAACGGTCGACATATTTGTGGACCATATTTCTTTGACGGGAGAGTGAACAAAACATTTTATCTGGACATGCTGCGAACCTTTTTTATGCCACAACTGGAAAACATTTTGTATTTAGGATGACGTGTGGTTCCAACAAGACAGAGCTGTAAGGGAATGCATTTCAGACGTCTTCCGGGATCTTTGGATCGGCCAAGGTTCAGCAGTGATTGCTGCCCTACTTGAAAAGTCATTTCGAAGCTCATATCTTTCTATGTGTGATTGTTCTCTTTGGGGTTTGATAAAGAAGCGTGTTTCACAGCAGTGTTACGAAACCACGGATGAACTTAGAAAACAGTGTGATCTTCTTTTTCACGTATCTCCCACAGATGATTCAGAAGACGTCCTCTGTCAAGAGAATGATGGAATCCAACCGGATCCACAAGATGTTTAAGGTTATTACGTTTCAGCACAAGCTACCATAAAGCCACCTTCACACCACGCATTGACCACTTGTATTTATTACTTCTAGAAGGTAACAAGACATTGTAGACATCGTGTAAATTTACCACGCCGGTCTATAGGAATCTCAAAGGGAGGAAGTAAGGGAGGAAGTAGGTATTGCAAAATTGTTTCCCATGTATCAATGGTAAAGTCCCTATAAATATTAAAGAAACAGTCAAATGTATGGTAACACTGTGAAAAAAAAAGGTTATTTTTGAATGATTCTTGCAATTGGGACCAGTTACAAACTAAAGAAGTATTTTGGACGTACGCCGTTGCAGCAAATAGTGTGTTACAGAAAACCAGAGAATACACACAGACAGACAAGTAAACGGACAAAAGGACTTTGTAACAGGTGTACCAGAATTCTAAGCGATCTAGTAAAATTGCATCACAGGAATAATAAATAATGGTGAATGCAAATGTTATATTGGAACCTACACAGTAGAAACAGTAGTACTTTTACAGAAAATTCTTGAAATTACTGCTAGAACAAAGGAACTATAAAAGAATGTCGAAGGTCATTAAATTGGTCTACATTTTCCGAATACCTGCGTGGACTAGTGATATATTGTTTTATGAGCAGATTTTTTTATGAGAAACAAAATAACCTTCAGCTGCCTATCACATTTTACAAAATAATTCGTAATTTTAAGCAACAAAATTCTTGGAAACTGTTAGCTAAAAAATTTTTTTGTGGCACTTCAAACAATTGTTGTGAAATGTACAAGAATTTATTTGTAAATATAGAGAAATATTTGTAACTATACAAACATGTTTGTACGTTTACAAGCATTTCCTGCAAAGTTTGCAACATTTTCGTAAAAATACAAACTTTTTTACTGTATAGCAAACAGTCAACGTTTGCGCGATAAATAAATTCTTCGAACGTTGCCTCGTTCCTCGTTTTGTGTATTGGTTAGAAATTTTATTATTATTGCTGCAACAGTGCCTGGTTACTGAGTAAAAAAAAAAAATAGATCGGTTTACAATAAATAGTGGATAAGTTTTCAGCCGGGGGCTGGTTTTGACCTCGGCAGGAACACCTGAGGCTGACTGGGCGATGACAACAACGGTGGTTCGCCATTGTCTTCTGCAGTATGGGGATGAGGGGACAATACAACACCTAGTGCTGAGCTCGGGGAGATAACTACAAATCATATCCTGAAAAATTGGCGTTTGCATTTAGGCTCAAGCTATAATTCAAACAACTGTAGGTTTGTGTCTATTATTTAATTGGGCGTCGACTTATTTCACAACTCCTGGTGGGCACTCAGACAATAATATTAAAGCAACTAAATGTAAGCCCAATCATGTAGCAACTCTGTGTCAGCGAGCAGCTAATGAACAGCTGTTGTCGGCTTGCGTATACAGATGTTCTTGGAGGTTAGGGTCAGCGAACCCGCGAATTTTTCTAGTCTATAACTATAAAATGTCCTCCCCACCGCGAATCGAACCCGAGACCCTAGACCCAGTGACTTGTAAGGCTTCTAACCACTGCGTCAAGCGGTTGGACTTAACCAAAATGTAGAGTTAGCGCACAACTAAATATTTTACTCGGACAATGCTAGCGCCATTTAATTAAGGCCATGCACGTTCTCTTGTTTCTGCTATTATTTGCGATAATTATGTTTTTTTTATGCTTAAACGAGAGCAGATATGAAAAATCTGTCTTGCAGTTTTGTTAAAAATTGTTTTTACCCTGATAGTTATTTCTTTTCCAAAACAAGAAATTATAAAGTTTCAACAAAATAAAGTCAATTACCCAGAATTTTGTTAGTAACATAATTAATTAAACCCATAGTATTTACTGCGTTGAAAAAAAAAATCAGCCAACGTGGGGAAGAAGATTTTATACAAAACTGCCAAACAGATATTTGATATCTGCTCTCGTTTAGACGTAACAATTTAATGGCGCTATAAAAACGTAGAAACAAAATGCGTGGTAGCCGCTTTTCTCATCAACGGCGTTCGCCTACAGTCGGGATAAAAAACCGCTTAGAGGTATTCTTTCCAGAAATCGAACCCACAACCTACTGAATCATGCAGGAATGTAACCGCAAGCAAGACCATACATGCAGGGCGAGTCGTTATTCGTCAACCGAACGCATGCGAGGTTATAACTTTTCAAGGTCCTCACACTGACCGTTGCGGTTTTCAAGTGAACTCAGGATTGTCGGTCGGCTGTGTTTGCGGGAATGTATTTTCCGCCCAGCTTATAATTAAAAGCGCGCTGCATTGCGCTCAGTACGATCGAATATGCAAGAAAATCCATAGTAGTAAGTCGCGTTACAGTCCTGTACATGACAGAGCAGGATCTGTGAATAAACTGTGAAGTGACACGTGATTTCCGCGAAAATATTTCTGCAACAACTGGTTTCAATGTATTAGTTCCACCTCTGCAGTTCTGCTTCTTTGTTATTGCAAGGGTGTTTTTGTGTGAAGCCGTTTCTCATTTGATCCTACCAATCAGAATACGGTTACTGAAAATAGGTAGTGGCACGATTATTTCGCGTATTGATTCTACGTCAGGTTGAACGCCAATAACGTATATTTAGAGACACTGAAAAATCGCGAAAATGTTGAAAATAGTCTTCAATAAACTGTAATATATTAACCGTGACACGTGTGAACAGTTTTGGGACAAATCACATACGCTGTGTGTCCAAGCTGTACAGTTCAAACTGGGCCTGTTGTTGAGAGAAAAAAATGCTACAAATAAACGATAGTCAGTGTTGATACAAAACATAAAGTGTTATATACATCACGTTGGAGTCTAGCAAACATTCAACTATTCCCGCGATTTTCCAGTGTCTCTACGTATATTTCATTCCTCCTTCTGTGATTAGAAGAGAGCAGTTTTAACACACATTTGACGACTGCAAGCCAGTTATAAATAAGGAAACAAGTCGAGGGAATATCACGTGCTACACGTTTGTACTGTTATAAGCCAATGGATATTCGGTTTCAGCCGGTACACGTATAGAACTGAGAAGTCTAGGCCGTTTCCAGATTAATACGCGAAATACTCTTCCCTCTACAAATAACACACGTTCGTGATTTGCAGTAAAACGTTAAGACACATGGCAGTTAAATTCAGCCAATCACTGGCCATGAAGCAGAGCTGCAGATGTGCACACGAGGTACTGAAGCAAACTTGTGCAGAAATATTGTCATCAGAAACAGAAGTCCCTAATTATGTGCTATAATTTGCGCGTGTGCCCGGTATATATGAGGTTGTTCACTCTACTCTGCCGTAGAGCCACAGAATATTTAGGAATACAGAAGTGAAATAGCCGGTAGGACGGCGAACTCAGTCACACACGCCAGCAAAATGGCTTCCCTGGCCAGCAACATGGCGGGAACCCCTACTGCCAATCAGCGTAAGGCAGCTACCCTGCTAGCCGGTAGCCAGGCCAACAGCAAAATTGAATCGATTATTTTGAAAGGGGGCTAAGTCATAAAATGCAAAGTTTTCAGGAGGAAGAAAAAACTGTCTATTGTTAATCGTTTGGGATAAAATTTTGCAACCAAAGGTGTTCTTGCATCGTGGTCAACTCCACACCAGTACAGCATGTTTGATAGGATACAGAGCAATTTTTGCAATTACAATAAACATATT
>PNEQ01064999.1:0-11356 GCA_003012365.1 Medauroidea extradentata
GGGGCTCCGTGCGCGCGACCGTATTGCTTAAGAGCCATACCGACGAATCGACATAAGTATCGGTCCGCCCCGAGAGGACAGCAACGACGTGCTACCCGGACAAAAAGACTTGCAACTCTTTCATTATCTAGTAACATAGTATCCAGAACTTGCACACAGCAACAATAGACGACAAAACACCCGCAGAAACAGATAATAATAAATAAATATATTTAAAAAAATAAAAACAAAACGAACGTCGTAAATATTTTCGCGACAAAATCGTTGCCCTAGTGATATATTCAACGGTGGTTTTGCTACAAGGTGGGATTTTTCACTAACCAAAATTGTTACAGCACTTGTATATGTTTGCAACTATTGTACCTTTGTTTTGAAAATAAGTGACAATTCTGCGTAGAAATGATAAGAGCATTGTGCGAAAATGACGGTAAACACGTGTTAACGAAAGTGTTTCCAGTGTGTGCACATTTTATCTGACATTTTGATGACCTTAATATCTCCTTTAGTTTCTTACGATAACTATGTCAGCTGTAAAAAATAAACGATTTAATTTAAAATGTACTCGTGCTTTAGTCAAGTGAATCGTGTGACAGGTTATTCCACAGTTGGTCTTTTATTTTCCGTTTTATGTATTTCTTTATTGAATAATAAAAACGTCCTTTTTTGAGTATTTGTAAAACATGTACTGGTCTCCATGCAAACACAATATTATGATCACTGAATAAATCCCTCACAAATACTACTTAACCGTATTTAACCTGTGACGGCCCTATTTTATTGATACTTTTATATATATAATTTAATGTAGTTTAGGTTAATTATGATGATTGATTGTAATGAAGGGGCCTTTATTGTCAATTGTAACATATTGCCATTCATTTTAACTTCAGTATTGATTGTGAGGGGTCTGTGGGATCCTATGATAGGCCAGTATAAACACTATAAAATATGACTATTACTAATATTATCACAGAGGTATCGTGTCTGGTATCGTTTTAACCTGTGGAATGTCACAGACTCGAATATGCTAGTAACATTAAGATAATTTTATGTATAATGATTATAGTTTTTAAGAGTGATAATTGCCCGCCGGTCTGGCGACAAAAGAGCAGATGATGCGTGGGCCGTACCACATGCTGTGCGAGAAGGGGCGGGGGCGCCCTACCCCCCCCCTGTCTCGTGCCATACAATCCCCTCTCTTTCTCTCTCGCCTACACATTTTTTTCTCCATTTTCCCCTCCCCCGACAGACCCCGCGTAACTTACGTAATTTGAACTAGAATTATATTAGTTGAAGATAGCAAGTAGTAATTAGGCTAAGTGTTTTATTTGTAATTGCTGTGAGAATGTGCCCATGTTTAATTTTATTTTAAATAAATACGGAGCTTCTACAAGGGACGCATGCAATGTTCGGGTCAGGTCTTCGCTCTGATTGGTCGGGGGAACCTACCCTCCCCCATGAGTCCAGTGGGGCGGGAAGGGGACGCCGCTCAGGAGAGCAAAGATGCGAACCGCGAGGCACTAAGAGAAAAGTCTTAAGACGAGCCGGGTGTGTGTGGACTCGGGAGGACAGGTGTCGGGATCTTCGTCGTCGGGTTTGTAAGGACGGTGGACAGCGAGCTCGGGGTCACCGGTGGGTGGACTTTTCGGGTGATCGCGGCCGGTACCTACAACATAATTAACGTCGTGACCGATCAAAAGCCGCCGGAGGAAGCGCCTATTATTTTCGTCGAAAGAAACTTTAAGTATCTACCTCTCGTGACGCAACCCGCAGTGCGTGAGTCCCTTAGGCCGATTTAAAAAGAAACTTCTTTGTTATTTTATTTCAATTAAAGCTAGCCGGGCATACTACAACATTACAAAATACGAACCCAATCATCCAGCATTAATCACGTAAGAGGCAGAGCAGCGACACCTCTTATTATAACCAAACGCGGGTCGCGAGCATACCAACAACACAAAATCGTCGCAACTGAAAAGAAAAACATTGCTTACATATCTAACCTAAATACAAAGATATTAACATCATCTCATATATGAACAACAAGCGTGAAATGTGGTAAAATGACGATCGAAAATTGTAGGGTACGTTCCTGTACTCATCTGAGTACCATCCAAAGGAAGAAAAACGATGCTATGTTGCCATATTTACACTTCAAGTAGAAGTGTGAGCACATTCAGCTGGCAATCTCCCGAAAGTCGTTTATAGAATGCGAGTAGCTGACAAGCTGCCAGGTGAATGTCTGCTAAGAGCGCTTACGAAAGCTGTTTATAGATACGGCCCTTAGAGTTTTGGAGACTAGCTTACAGGTCAGAGAAACCGCGAATTTTTCCGGTCTCTAGTAATTGTAAGAGCGTCTTTTCTCAGACATGCCCATCACTTATTTCACCAATCAAATTATTGTGTCACTTTACGTATGTTTTTGCTAGAAGAGACCCAAGACAGTGAAAGTTTAAACATCCTATAATTGACCATGAAGAAATTCTGTAGATTTGCAGTAAAATTTTTTTCGCCATAAATTCATAGGTCTACTACTAATGGCTGGCACACTGATTCAAGACGAATGATCTTGCATTTAGAAGCTTCTTTAGTATTTGCTGAGCGCCCTCCAAATGGTGTCAAGGAAAAAAAGCAAGAGCCCATTGGAAAACGTGATACAAATTTACAATTGCTTACGTCCTACTTTAATCCCAAAACAAAATGCGAATTTTTCAGGTATCCTATTATTAGGGACGGGAATTTTTGGTGAAAAGATTTTTGCCTCACTTTGTTTCAGTGCTTTATGTGCACACCCGCAGCTCAACTTCGTGGCTATTGACAGAGTGTTTTTTGTGCAGAGTCGTTATTCATTTGACTGTGCCAATCAGTACACGTATAAGTGCCACACATCACGTCTGTGATTTGTCGGTTTAACCCCAAGACACTGGGTGTTACGGCATCCAATCACTGGTCACAAAGCCAAGATGCAGGTGCGCACGTAAGGCACTGAAACAAAGTGATGCAAAAATCTTTTCGAGAAATTTCCAACCTCTAACTATTATTATACCTAAGCGGACGATGGGTAGAGATGATGACATATCACGAAAAATTGTTGTTCAAACATACCCTTGACATACTGTGGTTTCTTGCAACATGTATTATTGGTAGAGACACTGGAAAATCGCGAAAATATTTAACACAGTCTCCAATAAACTTTAGTATTTCATTTGTGACACGTGTGAACAGTTTTCTGGCAAATCACACATGTTCTATGTTCAATATGTACAGTTATAATTGGGTCTGTTGAAGAGGGACACAGTGCTTCATATAAACTATAGCCAATATAGGTGCAAAACCTTCAATGTTATACATAGCATGTTGGAGCCTAGCAAACAATCAACTTTTCCAGCGATTTACCAGTGTCTCTAATTATTGGTAGAGATGATGGTTTATCGCGGGAAAAGTTGACTGTTTGACGGATTTCAATACACGTCCAGCTTACCAGAAGATTACTGGCTTCAGCTTGTACGTGGAGCTGTTGCCATATTTGACTGAGCCAATAAGAATCCCGATATTGTAATATTGGATGCCTAGTATTGGTCTGCAGACAGCTACGATGTGTCAGTGTTTTCAAGGCTATCTTGGCACAAAACATTTTCGCGATATACCATCATCTCTAATTATTGGGTGATACACGTCTGACACAACGTAGCTGTCTGTAGACCAATAACAGGCATAAAATATTACAATAGCGGGATTCTTATTGGCTCAGTCAAATTGGACTACAGTTTCACGTTCAAACGAAAGCCAGTCACACAGTAAAAAAAATTGTACATTTACAAGGAAATTCTTGTGAACTAATATCAGAACTTAATAAGTCAGGTAATGAAAGTAAGATGTCAGAAACCTTTTAAAGTGGTTACAAATATCGTAAACAACTTTGCGAAATAGTAAAATAAACGTTAATGAGCAAATTTTTCAATTTGAAACAAAAGAAACCTAGGAGACCTGACAAATTTTACAAAACATTTCGTAATTTTACAAAATAATTTTTTGAAAACTAGTTTCCAAATTTTTTTTGTAACACTACAAAAAAGTGTTGTAAATTTAACCAGATATTAGCTGTAAATATACAAAATTTGTTTGTATACTTACAGAAATGTTTGTAAATATACAAAGAAGTTTGTAAAAATACAAGTTTTTTGTAAATTTTATAAAAGACTTTCTAGTGTTACTTAAAACTTTTTTGGAAACTGGTTTCCAAAAAACCTTTTTGTAAAAGTACAAATTTTTTTACTGTGCATCTTTACATAAGTATGTTGAAATCCAGCAAACAGTCAAATTTTGCCGCGATGAACCATCTTCTCTAACAATGTGGTGAGGAAATATCGAACGCGTAATCACTGTTAACCAAAATTAAACGTATGGATATTTCGTGGACGCAACGACCTGCCGACTAGACTCAACAGCTCTGTACACATTCTGCCCTAGTTACCCATTCAATGGCTTCCGCTCCAGGACAAGTGAGCACGGGAGTCAGTGAATGTTTTCATACTGGTCCACTATAGGTTACAGACCAAGGAAGCGTTTCAGTAACAGTGACACTGTGGTTAGAGTTTTGAAATCAAAGGTCTTCTCAAGTGAATTCGCGAAATTTCTCGGAACTGTGCCAATAATAAGAGACGATGGTGTATCGACAAAAATGTCTTGTGCCAACGTACCCTTGAAAACACTGTAGTTTCTTGAACATATGTGATTAGGTAATATACCTACTTTTGACACAATGCAGATGTCTCCAGACAAATAAATGACATCAAATATTAGAATCTCGGGATTTTCATTGTCTCAGTCAAATAGGCCAATAGATTCAAATACAAGCAAAAGCCAGTATTATTCTTATAAGCTGACCGTGTGTTGAAATCCAGCAAACAGCCAATCATCACCTGTACGTATAATGTATAGGAACACTGTACAACATCCTGTCTAACATAAATGAAATTGACATTATATTTAATATATAAAAATGTGGGGCAGTGAAAATACAAGTTTCGCATTCGTAAATACGTACCGGTCCAGTCATGCTCACTTTTTTCCAGGTTTTTTATTTTTTTTTAAATCATTCCAGACAAAAACGCAATGGTCCCTTACACGACTTTGACGATAACTTTTCCATCCTTCCAGGTACCTCCATGAAGACTGGAAACTAACCAAGAACACTTGAGAAAACTCAAATAATAAATAATGCAAATAAATATTTCAAGGGAGAATTCACACGCATTTTTCGCAAGTACAAAATTTTGTGTCACACATGCGTAGTACAGAGACAGTGAAACGCGCAGGAATATTTTGTGCAACCATATTAATAGAAAACAGTTTAATCCACCCATTGCTTGTATGATTGTATGACTGTTAAGCGAAACACCAGAATTGTCACACTGTGAAAAATTTTCTCCGTCCATTTACGGAATTTCCGGTAAAAATTTCTCCGGATACCTCTATGAATTCACGAAAACTTATTTCCTAATTAAACAGATGTTTCCGTAATACAGTTTCATAACACGGAACTGAACCATGCTTACATGACTATAACGCTGCAATTGTATTTCCACAGATTTGCAGATTTACCGGCGATGTTATTAAAATATATCAGTAATATTTACAGCTCCCTAACCCGTAAATGTACGATTATTTCTGTGCAACTGTCCACATACGTATTGACATATTACGTATGATTCCGTACTGTTTATTTACTGTAGACATTTTCATATTTTATTTCTACGGACACTGTTTCCGTTTATAAACGATATATTTCCGTTAAAATTTACAACGGTGTACATAAGAGTATTTCAAGTGGTACCGAATGCCTTCGGAATTTTTAGTATGTTACTAAGGTGTACTAAACAACAGTTGATAAAAACTCTCACAAACATGAGGTGGCACTGATAAAAATAATTTTCGTGGTTTTACGCAGAAGTACTGGTTAAAATTTCTCCAGAAGTGTCCGTTAATTTACGGAAGGCAACTAGATTCATTTATGGAGACTCGAGTATTTACGAGACTTTACTAAAATGCTGGCACAATAATGCATGCGATTATTTTTTTAGTTTCTTCTCGCAGTTTTACGCGTGTTTCATTAACGAAAGGAAATTACGTAGCTGTGTTACAAAATAATGTTTTCGTAAATTAAATAGACATTTCTGTAAAATTATCCGGAAGTTCACGGAAATTTTTACAGTGTATTGGCCCTAATAGATGGGGAGACATGTTAAACTGAAGCCTAGCAAGCAGGCAACTTTTCCCGCGATAAATCTTTGGCCGTACGTACAACTTACTTAAGTGATGCAGTTCTCATGTGTCGCCATTTAAATCTATAAGGGATCCTAGTGGAAGATGTCAGCTGGGAGAAGATACAAGTCATTTAGGTTTTTGTGTTTAGTTAATTTTTATTTGAACCTCTTAAAATTTTACAGATCATTGCTGATTACCTAAATGTCCAAAGATAATACTAATATATATCTTATCGTTATATATATTTTAGCATATTTATTGAAACACTATGGAATTACAATTCATTCAGTGTTGCACCTTCCCCCAAGTTACTTTACGTGAGATAACATGGGAGAAGATGCAACAGTTTAGGAAATCTAAAGCCAAACTTGTTTGAATTAATGTGCAAAGCATATGACGGTAGAGTTTCATTTCAATTGGACATTTGTGTCGGTAAGTAATAAGCTGAATGTTTCTTGAAAAAAGTATACAAAAAAAAATACAAACATAATAAACCCATATTTTCCCAGAGTTATAATTGATACATTGTAAAGATACAGCTATAAATATATTCGTTAAACCTATACTATTCAATAATGTAATGTAAGGTTATAAGCATAGAATTATTTCACTTACCATAGGAAGATTAGAATGAATAAAGTTTGACGTATCTTTACAAATAACTTACACAATTTTAGTGTAAAATTCAACCATTAACTGAAAATTATTTCATACGCAATGCGTGATTTTTTGTTATAAATACTAAGAATTTGCTTATGAAGTCAATTGTTGGCTATGGAACACCCATTTTTTAAATAATAAAAACTTTAACTCAGTAAATTGTTTGGTATCTTGTTACGAAATAAACTACTCAACAACACAGGATTGTTTTATTAACTGGTACCGGTTAATTCAACAAGTTTCAAATCGCTGTGTAAATTTTCTTTTTAGTACAAATATTGCCGTGCAACTAATAAACATAATGTATATACTGTTAATCTCTCTCAGAAGGCAAAGTCCGAAGTTAATATATTAAATTTGAGGATTGTACGAAGAGCCTTAATGGCGTTGGACCCGTAAAATTTCATTTTTTTATATTCGTGCCAAACACCGTTCAACTTTTACACGTCAGATAACACGTCGGATTCCCAAATAAAAAAAATTAGGCCCAATAGTTTTTGCAAAATCACTCATCAAAGTCACGAAATGGCCATTACGGTGCAGCCAAAATCAAAAAAAGTAATTAACTAATGAATTCAAAATTACGGGAACTGAAAGTCAGTGTATCAATGCATTTCATGACATGTTTGACAAAAGTTAGTTTTGAATATTTCAGTAGTAGCCGAAAGTCAAAGTTATGCCTAAATTTACTCATTTTCATCATTTTTTTAAAAATACAATTATATGTATCGCTTTGTGTTTACAAAAGTGTCTTGAAGTAGTTCACATCATTAAGTAAATATATGAATTATCTTGACTCTGCAAGTTAATTATTTTTTATTATTTTGGCTACACCGTAACTGCCATTTTGTGACTTTGATAGGTGATTATGCTAAAACTATGGGCCCTAATTTTTTTTTATTCGGGGAAATGACATGTTATCTGATGTGTAAAAAATGAACAGTGTTTGGCACAAATACAAAATTTTGAATTTTTACGGGTAACGTCCTTAAGAGCCCAATGTACCGGAAGTAATATTCTGCATTTGTTGCACGAAGACAATCGAGCGATATGGTTCTTCTTGCCACTATCGATGGTGATCACTTTGGTTCTATTCGCGTCGCTCAGAACTAACGTAGTATTTTTGTGTTACCGGAACATTTTTTTTCTAAGGGACTCCATAAACGTTAACCCTATACATTTATATGTGAACATTTTGTACCAAAGTCAAACGCATGCTGACAGTGTTGTGTTGTACTTATAGCAGTCTAAAAATCT
Source organism: Medauroidea extradentata (assembly GCA_003012365.1). NCBI lineage: Eukaryota > Metazoa > Arthropoda > Insecta > Phasmatodea > Phasmatidae > Medauroidea > Medauroidea extradentata. The sequence goes on from PNEQ01064999.1 coordinate 8,185, forward strand.
TTTTTATATAGCCTTTTTGAGATACTCCAAAATTTCTTTTTTTGTTAGCGTGTTGCATTTTTTAAATTAGGCATGCATACAGGTTAAAGAGTGTGGCCTTTATGGAACAACCTTACATAAATGAGACATGAATAATCGGCCGACCGACGTCCACTTGGAGTGACAGCTGGGCGTAATCTAGTCTAAGAAGACACACTGAGAGTGGAAACCAAGGCAGTCATTGACTGGAGAGGAGTATCTGTGAGAGTAGAAGAGAAAAAGGGACTGAAATACGAAAACACCCCTCGCTTTTAGTCGGTTGTCTCATTTAAAATAAGTTACTAAAGAGTTTTATTACACATATGTATACACAAAGGACATATATAGGATTCTGAAGTGAATCTTTTTAGTTAGTGAAAGAATAAATATTAAAAATAAGTGACACAATACTACAATATTTCGTTCAAATTCCATTTTTTTTTATTATCGTATTGATATCCCAGCACTGAAACTTCGATATTAGTAATTTTCGTATTTGTTTCGGAAAAGTTTTACTGTCGTAGGTATATTATTCTTTGAGAAATTTAAATAAACAAATGATCCTGAATTGGTACCGTAAAATGTGGTGAATAGGAAAAAAATTTGAAACAAATTTCTGGCTTACACTTTTTCCATAAATACAATTATTTTATGATATATATAGGTATGCTTGTGCAATGTTTTAACTTACCTGCATAAAACATAGTTTATAAATCAGAGTTTATGACGAAAACTTTGCTCTGAAATTGTGTTCCCATTCACACCAGTATTGTTCCTATTCACCCCATTTTACGGTACTAATTTTTAGCTAGAGACGCTTCACAAATTAAGAATAAGTATTGCGGTTTCACATAGAAAATTATAAACGCGGAGTGCTTTTACATCAGAGATGCAAAACGTATTTACTTTACCGCGAATAGCACACAAGAAGTTACAATTCTGCTGTCGATTGTTTTCTCCGTATTATTCGTGTACAACGAAATCCTTTAAAGCCTTTAAATAGTGAATGTTACACCACCAGCCACTGCCCTCGAAGCCGCAGTAGAATGTATAAGGAAGTGCGAGCAATGGAAGCTGTGCTTTCATAACGCAGGCCTATTTACCGTTGAGCCTGAATAATTACTTCCCCGGCGCTTGACCCGACCCAGCGGTGAGAGGGTCACGATGTAATCCGGGGCTTCAGGCCACAGCTTTATTAATAAACGCACCACTTTACTGCGTAAAAGAAAATACACTGTATTTCTACGGAGAGTGGCTAATGTTTTCCTTACAAACTACCAGCACGCACAAGGCTACACTGTAAAACGTTAAAGGTGTTCAAGTTGAGAAAAATTACAATTTTGTATCTGTATGAAATAGTGTTAGTTTTGTACACGTTATTTTGGAGCAAAGTTTTCTTTTACAAAAAAAGAAAACTGCGTAGCCAGTTTTCCCATAACAGCATTTCAAAGTCAAAATTTGCATATTTGTACTAAATACAAAAATAAAAAAATCATTAAAAGAAACGAAAGGATTTTAAATTTCAGAATTTTTTTTTTAAATACGAAAATGTTTTGTGATGTATTTTAAAATATGATAAGCAGTACCCCGTGTCATGTAGTTTCAGTGTGAATTTTTTATTAATTTACGTTTATTGGTGTAGTGTACTTACTTAGGATACCTGTGTTATTCCAACTCCCACCATCGAACATTTATGAATAAAGGGCTCCAGCTAGCTGGACGGTGTAAGGAGTAGTATGCGCAACAGAATTAAATATAAATATAGTACTAGTGTTGTAGTATAAGTTGGCGAATAGTATATTAACACACAACACTGTCTAAGTCCTACAACGTAACTTAAAGTTCAAACTACTTTGAAAAACATGTAAAAGCAGACCATAGTGTGTAATATTTACTAGGACATATAATTAAATTTGGTGTGAGAGACTAAAATAATTCGGAATCGAAAACTGTAATTAGGTTAAGAACTATACCACAAACATCGGTAAGCCACCAGTGCAAATACCATTGGCCTACAAACTAATTTAAGCACAACAGTTCTCCAGTCTACTTCCAATCTTGACTGACATTTTAGTGTCCAAGTTGCTACGGTGAAGTTTCAGTAAAGTTGATTAATTTGCAGCTACGGCTAAAATATAAGAGTATACCAGATGTATTGGCCTCTTCTCCATAATATAACAAGCTCAGATGTGAAGTTGGTTCCTGACGTCTTCTTCCAGGTAAGAATAATCATAACTGCACAATTATTCCGTCTCCTTCCCCGAAAAGGAGCTAATTTCATGCCAATTTACTTTTACCGCTGCTGACATGTTATTACAACACATCATTCTCAATCCCAAGTAAAAATCACGAAACAATACACTACTACTGAAAAATAACATTAACATTCTTTCTGGAACTGCTCGCGCCATAATAACAATACTAGAAACAAAATATTTTTACATGCACATTGAATTTACGTAGAGCTAATTTACTTATTCAGTTTGTCAATTACTTAGGATAGTTTATACTAAAATGATTTTTCTGTAGGCTCACTAATATCCAAACGTTATCCTACATTCGTTTTTGCAGTTTACAGTTCCTAACAAAAGTTTAGGACCACTGGCTGTTTTATCGTAATAGGTTTCTGGTTGTAAACTTTGGCTAGTAATATGTTTATAAATATTTGTCAATAGTGTAGACTTTTACGGACTTATTTGTTTTCAAGCTACGCAATTTTTAAATTTAAGAAATGTATTTTAAAAAAAACATACATTTTGAGTAGTAAAACAATTCAGGAAGTGTAAACTTTCACATTTATTTTAGCATAAATATTTTTGCAGCGTTGAGCAAAGGGGAAAATCATTTGGAAAATACCGCAACATAAGAATAAAATTTTCTAACAGAAGTACAATTTTTGCTCGTGTTGCACAATGCAGGGGAAAGTAGTAACATATTGACACATGTTTATAAACGAAGTAAAACAAGTAGATCTATACAGAACTAATCAGCCTACTTTCCTTTAGTGTATATTTTGATAACAGAAATGTTTGCTCAAGGGCTGTAGGGGGAGGAGTTATCCTAGGATTTTAGAACACACAGAAAAGAATGCCAACGAAAGCAATATGATGAAAAACTCAAAAATTAGTAAACATACTGCAACATTTAAATTTTG
>PNEQ01065000.1:0-11355 GCA_003012365.1 Medauroidea extradentata
AGAGAGAGAGAGAGAGAGAGAGAGAGAGAGAGAGAGAGAAAAAAACAAAGGGCAGCTGAGTAAGGTTACAACTAGAAAATTTTAAAAGGAATACAGATCATCACTTTCAGGTACATGGTCAAGGGGTTCTTATCCAAAAATTTAATGTGCAAAATTGAGCTATTTGAACAGTTTCCTCAACTAAACTTCCAATACTACTGGTAGGAATATCAATTCAATTATGATATTACTTTTTTTATTAATTCTTCAGGGCTGGGATGGAGTGGGAGGCAGTTGAACTCGGGTGAATCAAGATGCCTCCTGGAGGGAGGGGAGGGAGGCAAATGTCTTAAAAAGTAGGTAAACCATCACCCAAAGTCAAAAACAGGGAGTCCAGGGGCCTTGCCCAGAAAAATTTTGATTTGAAACTGTAAAATGGTGCTATTTAAGGGGTTTCCTAACAAAAAAATTGAACATTTCACTTCCAGAGATTGTAATTTTTTAAGGATAAACTATGCTTTAAAAGTTACAAATAGTGGGGCCCAGGCCGTTGTCCTCCTCCAGATCCACCCCTGCGGTTGCAAAACCTAAAACATCCACTAACTACACTCCAGGCAAAGAAAGTGAAAGAGTGAAAGTGTGTAAAATAAAACTAAGTACAAAAAAAAAAGAGAGAGAGAAAAATACAGTATGTTTGAAAATGAAAGCATCTTTTTCTTTGTTCGAGTGCTGGTGAACCGGTGAATCAGCAGACGTGCAACTAAGTGTGAGTGCATGTGCAATGCTTTAAATGTTTTGGCTGATTATACAAAGCGTTTTGAGCAAACGAGTTTCTTTTATGAAATAATGGGGCTAAGTTACAATTTTTAGATGGTACATTTATTTTCAGACCTTCTGTACACTCACAGGAAGAAAGTTACAAGGCTTAGTAAAAGAAAGATTTGGAGGAGAAAGAGCTTCAATTAAACAGGTCTGAAGAAAGAAGTAGATTCCAGTTTTCGAGCACTGCTACTGGTTTGTCAGAAAAACCCACTGGACACGCATGTGTCTTTAATGTTTGAATGGGTATCGACATGGCTTAGCACATATAAGCTAACTTTTATCTGTTGTATCATTTGAATTGTCCTGCATCTCCAAAATGGTTTCTAGATTTCTGTACAATTACTCAAGATTCCAATATTTCAGTACTTTATGAAGTAGAAAGGCTATCAGCCTCACGTTGCCGTTCAGCACATGTGAGCCTTAGTCAGCATCAGAGGAGTCAGAAAGGAGGGGAGGGAGAGAGCAGAACATTTGTCTCCACTCTTTCTTCCTCATTAGGGGGAGGGGGCAATTACTCCACGAGAAATGTCCCTGCACATTGTCTATCCTGCATTCAACCTCAGGGTACATTGTAATATACCAACAAATGCTTCATGCTTTACACTATCACTTATGCTTGTAATTGCAGTAATCCAAGAAAACCAGTTTATCGCAGTGTATGTGAACGTTCACTGCGAACTACGTATATAAAATATTCAGACACAACACGTCTGAAGCAAGTCACAAGGGGTAAGGCGCAACTAAGGTTGGTAACAGCTGGGTGTATTGATGCTGAAAACTTCAGCTATCATCGCACTTGTGCAGTTCTCTTCTTCAAACAAAGCAACACTTTGTGGTCCAATTGTATAAACAGAGCACGGCATGTCGTCATCACTGCACAAGTAGAAGCAGCAGGCCATGATCCAGTTTTTACCACAAAAAATATTGTCCATTTTTGGTGCTAGTCAATAGTCTGTACTTACCAATCTTAGCTGCATATGTACTTACTTAACAACCATAAATTTTGTTTTGCTGCGTTTTCAGAGAAGGGAAGAAAAATTGTAAATTTTTGCACGCTAACAGGTGCCTGGCAAAGTGGCATAAATATGGAGAATGATAAGTGATGCATTGCATACGAAATTGAGTAATTTAAGATTCAAACAAGAAGTACACATCTGTAAATAGACTGAACTGGAACATACTGGTTCTTGTAAGAACATAAAGATGTAAAAATTTAACAGAAAGAGAATAGAAGAAACAGGGAGACAGACACAACAAAACTTCTAAGGAAATAGATGAAACATGACTTTTAAACAATTTTCTGTTATATTGAAAAATTTTTAATTAAGAGTGTTCAAATGAAAAAATAATTAGTTATTTTATGTGCATACTAAACACAGCTCAAATTTTACACATTAAATAAAATGTAATTTCCAGCAAATATAAAAAAATGTGTATATTCCATAGTTTATGTGCAAGAGAATAACAAAGTGGTAAATTTGCTGTCTTGCCAATTTCAAGTACATGTCAAAAACTATTTAAATAATATAAATAAAATAATTTAAAATGATGGTGTATTCACTGAACTTAACTTACAGGGATTGTGTATTCATTGAATATATTGTGATACCCTTGCAACTACTCAAGACAAATTTTTATACAAAAATTTACTCTCGAAATAGGAGCACTTTATAAATAAGACATTTGAAAAAAATATAAAAAATTTATTGTCAACACAAAAGTTATAGGCCTACTACTTATTTCAATGTTTGTATGTACTTTTCCTGTAAATTATTTAATTTCTGTGATTAGAATATTTGTTCTAATTGTTCAAGCGAATCCAGAAAATTTAGAGTTGTTCAGATCTATTGGTAAAGTACAATATTGTTATAGTAAATTTCAGAGATAGTATATATTTTAAAACTTAAAATCTTATCAATTAATATTACATAACATAGCACTGTTTTACTTTGGTACAAATTCTACAGTGTTATATATATGGCTAGGAATTAAGATGGGAAGTTATATTGTGTGCATCCCAGCACTGACATAATCAGTATAAAAAATGTAAGAGGGCACTTTTTTCAGAATTAAGAAAGACAAATTATCCCCAAATTTTGTCCCAATTAAACCAATAGAGGGACCATCACTCCTGGTGAGCACTTTACAGGCTATCAATGAGCATACAAGAACAGAGTGGATGGACACTTAATATTATAAACTGAGAACCTTCGTGCACTCGCTTTCCCGAAAACATTCCAAGTGGATTCTACTTATGTGTTAACCTAAGACAAATACTTATGACATAACTTTTCACTTTCTGGTGTTTGTAAAAAGCATGTCAAGTATCACCTTTTATATTGTTTGTTTAAGAATGGTCCTAGATTTTCTGGACAGATTAATTGAATGAAATATTTTTTAAGGTACCATAATGTTATAAACACAAAGTTGCCAGCAAAACTAATGAGCCTTCCTCAATGTAGCAGCGTAAAAATTAACCCAAAAAAATTACAATTGGCCATGCACAGCCAGTGCCCTCCAAGCTTCTAAACCTGCCTTCAGGCAGAACACTAATCATGTACATCCGTAAATCGGACAAATATTTTTTTTATTCATGTCATGCTATCTTCTAACAAGGTGGATCTTCAAAAACTGAAGTCTACTTAAATTAAAGTTTGAATTATGAACTGTCAAAATATTAAATTTGTTACAGTCATTTACATACAGGATAGTTCTTAAAAATGTAACAAAAATCTTTATTTATTGCTGTCTTACTACTTTCTAAAATGGCCACCTACTGAAATAAACATAACTAAATACAAAGCTTACAGTCATGACGAATCATCACAATATTAAACTTGGTCTAAATTGATCTAATGGTTCCAAGATATTAAATAGCATCAAACATAACCAAATTGCCAATATTTTCTTTGCGCACATAACAAAAACATAAAAGTAGGGTGACATTATCAAATATGTACTGTATTGGTACACAGTTTGATAAAATTCATGAAAATATTTCCTTTAATTACCTCATATAATAAATAAATGAAAAAATAGCATCAACTCTGAAAACGTAACAACAGCATGAACAAAATACACAAAAATCAAGTAACTTAGAGAAAGTACTATCATAGACAGAATTTGATAAAATTCTTAAAAATGGTTCACCAGGTATCACATGTGATCAAAAAAATGTTCAAATTACAAACATTTCAAAAATGTAAACACAACATTAACAAAATACACAAAAATTAAATCTCCTTACCAAGCACTATATGTGTACCAACTTTGACAAAATTCTGAAAAATAGTTCAGATATCTTGTGCAATCAAAAATGTTTGAATTGCTGCCATTATGTTTAGTATTAATATTGCATGAACAAAATACAACCAAGTACATGGTGCGGTGACATTAACTCCCTTTTTTAACACAGCAATAAAACCCCATTTATGAATAAGAAAGTTTCTATTTTAATTTGTATAATGTAGGTTCATATCTAAGGTTTGGTGTTACACAAATTTGAAAATAAAACAGGTAGGTGACACAGCACATTTTCCATACACTAAGCCGATTTATGGCGCTTCTCGTGAGACTTGACAGCAAAGCAGCGGGTATGTTGGCAATTTCTGCCCAGATGTTGGCCTTCAGGACATGTAGAGTCTTTGGAACGTTGACATAAACGTGGAATTTTAAATAACTCCAAAAACAATTCACAAGGGGGCAAATCGGGGCAACGAGCTGCCCACTCCAAATCACCCCTTACTGAGATGAGGCGCTCCGTGAAATGTATCCTCAAAACAGCCATTAATGCCCTTGAAGTGTGGACCGTTGCCCCGTCTAGTTGAAACCAAATTTCCCCCCAAGTCCAATTCCTCCAACATGTTTACATAAATGGCATACTCCTCGCTGTTCGAATGCATGATGGCGACTGACCGGTGTGTGGAACAAAACATTACACCCACGTCTCTCAAACAAGACCATTCACGGACTGCTAAGACATCTACAGCCTGAATGGAGTGCATTTCAAAACAGTAAGTTATGTTGCCACTACTGTACAATATGTTTATTAAGTTTTATGACATTTTGGAAAAGGTTTCTTCAAATATTACATGTGTTCAAAAATGTTCAAATGGCAAACACTGTGAAAATATGGACACAATATCAACAAAACACAAAAATATAACAAATACAGTATAAAGATTTTATCATTCCACCAGATATCCGAGACACCATTATTTAGAATTTTATCAAACTCACTGTTTTTACTGATGAAAATCTTAACTCAGAAATTAATGCAACAGTAACTATTACTACCTCCTTCCTGTATAATTTTTGTGTAGCTTAATTAATACGCATGTCATGTTAATGATAATGATTTTTATAAGCTTCTTTTCTGTCCTATGTTAACTAGTTTTTGGATACGCTTGTCAAATTTTTTACACTCATATACAAAAGTAGAGTACCGCTTTACTGGCTATATTAGTAGTATCATTAACGGTTCCTACATTCTAACATAAATTGCAATAAATAGTACATTCCCCCATAGCGTAATAAACCAACAGAGCTTAACCACAGGCAACATTAACTAGCTTCGACGTTAGCCACATCTAGCAAAAATATTGTTTTATTTGTCCTCCTGTTTGTGTCATTCGGAGTGAAGAATCTAACGCTTCATTGTCACACGGTTGTTACATACTTTTTTGTAAAATGTAAGAAACTACCCCTGATTTTATGTTCTCGCAAAAACAACCACACGACACTTATCTGTTTATATATACATTAGAAACACTATGAACTGTGTATATGCTCCACATGACCTAACATCCTAATATCTCCAAAAGTACCATCTAACTTAGTATACATCCAAATTTCATCACCTAATTCAAATTTAATTTTCTTCTTATTGAATACAACAGGAGCTTGCTGATAAGTAATAACAGCAGTTTGAATAGCTACAACTTCATTTACACTGAATAAATTCCAACAAATGAAATTATGCATATCAAGATCATTAACATAATTTACATTACCATCACTAGTACTTGTAATTATTTTATAAAAAGTAATTTGACACATAGCACTTCCACTTTTAGACATACCTCTAAAAGCAAAACAGTACCACAACTTATGCAAAACTCTACTTTTTTCAAAACTGAAAGCCTTAACATTCAATACACGAGTTGCACCATCACATTGAAGATCCTTATCCAAACTTAGAATAGTCTTGAACACCTTCCTTGGCCAGTAACGTTTTCTATATCTCCTTCTGGTGTACCTCACCTTATGCGTATTTTGTGCAAGGGCATCAATATGAGTGTGTGTATAATCCTTGTCTCAGTATGCAGGAACCAAGTGGACCAGTGTATTACAGTTGTATATTTGTCCATTAGTCCACTGTTGTACGGAGCTCGTGGCAGCTCGTTGGCTGGTCTTAAAATGTAGATATTTTTCTTATTTTGAATTTTGAAATTTCGTTTGGTTTTGTTCTATCAATGTTTGTTCTATCAATGTCAAGTACCACCACACCACGCACTGAAAACTTACACGCGTTATCTGTGTGAGAATATAACTTTTATTTGAATACTGTTGCGCATAAAATACACCTTTAGATGCGCACACTCATCCCATAGCAGGTTATCTTGTGCTTCCGAAAATATACATATACTGCAGGATCACAATAAGAGAGGCAAGGGGATATTGCCCCCTTTCTGAATAGATAAATTGCAGTTATTTGTCTCGTACGACATATGCTTTTTCACACATGGAAAAGAATATGGAAACTGTAATTTATGTTATAATTGCCCTCACCTATGGGAATTATTAGTTAGTTCTCCACTGATTTATTGCATAGCTACAAAATGTTAGTAGGACAAGGATGGTGATGTTTTTAATTGTAAGCAATAAGCAACTGCACTCAAAACCGGAATCATTATAATTTCAATTGATTCAATAAATTACAAAGTTTTTCACTGGTGAAACTTATTTTTAACACATTAACGAAACAGTGAAAAACTACAGACTTGATAACTATTTGAATAACATGAAAAATTTAAATTTTTAATCTTTAGAACAATGATCAATTAATTTGTCCCACTTAGAAAAAAAAACGAATGTCATAAAAGTAAAGCACTAAAATGAAATTGCGATAGTTGAAGGCCAACATGATCACATACTACATGTAAAGTACCACATGCTATCTTACATTTCTAGTGTAAGCAGCAAATAACATACTGCGACACAGTTATGTTTTATGCAATACACAATTTGTTTTATAACTGGCTGGTTTCTGTAGGCTTACACATGAATGCCAATTTTAAGCAAGTGTTGTGTAAGATGTTAGTTGGTCCGGGGATGAAGTTCCTTACTGATAATCCGATATTCATGGGTTCATATAGCTATCGTGTTGCTTAATTTTTTAATGAGGAAAAAGCCACAAATTATAGGTTTTTTTGTAATTATTCATATAAAATAAATTATTTTCTAAGAGACAAATATTTAACTAAAGTTTCATTTCGACCAGTAAAATAACAGATTTTTCACAATTTGAATTAGTAGAAATGGTTTTTTATCATTTTCAATTTGTAGTTTTCACAGATTCCCATTGGAACAGTTTCAACCTTTTGAATCTGTGAAAAATCACTGGAAAACTGTGAATATTAACAGATTTTTATTTAGAGTGTAGAGTCTCATTTAGTTATAGCAGAAACCCCGAAAACGTTCATGGTGAGATATTTCAGCATATGCACCTTTTTATCTCCAAAATCCTATGCATGAAAAAATTATGTACAGCCCACTGCCCATAAACAGACCTTCATTCATCACTATAGAAAACTGACCAAAAACACAAAAAAAAATATTTTTAAAAATCTTAATATAGTTTAAGAAAGGAAATTCTCTGCAAACCAAAACTAGTCTGCAAACATAAATACAAAATAATAGTAAAATAAAATAAAGAAAAACACCCAACACTTAAGCACAAAAAAAATTCTCTTTGACATGTAATTAGAAAAAAGACCAGGATTCTGTTTTAATCACACCACTTACATATGGTACATAGCTCGTTCTGTTTGGCGAACGACCGGCATAACGTAGTAATGCCAACGCACAACTAAAACCTTTCACTCAAAAGTAGCCAGATTCTTGATTTCCATCATTTCGAGTAAGATTATTTGTTCAGCACACATAAATATTGCTAAACATTTCATATGTTGCATGAAAGATATTTTCTCTGACCGTAAATAAATAGTTTAAGACAAACTGAGAAAAATGTGAAGTGAAGAGACTATAGTCAACCCTTAACATCTAGGTCTTTAAGGCTAGAACTGAGGAAAATTAATGCTAAAACGAAACAGGGTTTGTTTCACTCATACAAAAGTATGTTTGTTTACTGCGAAAGAAATGTACTTTTGGTGGAACCAAATAAAATATTTGATCATACGCTTGCGTCAACCAAACTGTATTTTTTTAGAGAAATTACCACAAATGTTTCAGATAGTATTTCTGTTTGCTTCCTCAAACACTCTGCAGTGACGAATTTGTTGGAGTAAACATTTATTTGGTTTTTGTTGCTTGCTTTCTTTAAAAAGCTTGTAAGGATACAGAATTTTTAAAAAAATATATTGTGTTTGTGTTTAAAGTTTTTTGAGGTAGTAAGTTGTTAAGGCTATTGGTGGGCTGGCTGTTAGGTCATTTTCGTACAGTAGTACAGAGTTTAATAGGCCGCCAGTTTGGTGCCTAGAGAGGTAGATGGGTGGGATTCTTTACTGTAATGTGAGGTAAAATTGCATCATTCGAGTGACAGAGTGAGATAGCATTGGAACATAGTAGGACAGAGGACGAGTTAATTTGGAAATTTACGAGAATAGAGGGCCGTGAGTGGCCAAGAGAATCACGTGTTACTCGGGACCCAGAGTAGATGAGCTTTGTGATTTGAGCAGGCACAACAATAGTAACTTTTGAAGTGTTAGGATGTCGTCCGGAGATGGTCCCAAGTACTAGTAACAAATTTAATATGCGCGAGGTGTAACAGGGTCAAATCCTTCTTTCTTCTTAATTTTGTCACAGTTCTATGCATGATACTGCAAGACATCACCAGTTATGGGAAGTAGTAATTTAACTGCACTTTTTGTAACCAGTTTAGTGATAAAGAAAAAATTAAAACAAATCAAATTAATTACTAGCGATCTTATCGAAATCTACACACAGTTGCTCTACCGTCTGAGACGCCTGGCTAACCTAAAAGATTTTAAAAGTTTCTCTATGATACTGCTACGTCACAAGCATTTAAATTAAGTAAATCTGCACCTTTCCCAAATTCTGAGCTGTTCCTTATGTTTCTATTGACGAACTGCATGATATAATTACTTGCAAATTTTGTTGATCGAGGCAAGATTTAAATACATGATCGCTTGACTTGAAATCCATTACCTTATCCACTACACCATTTTTTAAACAAAGATGCTTGGTGCAATGGCAAGGCTCAACCCCCTTGCCATTGTGCAATACATTCTCTCCTATATGACACTACTAATATTTGTGACTCCGAGTTGAATGAATAACAACTGTACTTAGACAAATTTCCGTGATTAGTAAAAACAGTCCGACCTGGAAAACGAACCAGGACCTGACGTGGCGTAAGTCGGCTTAAAATATGTTTATGTGCTTATCACCAATAGTACTTGACTGAAAATATACATATTGTAATAAAAAGTCATGAAGAAAAACAATATCAGTTTCTAAGTCTTAAAGATATAATTTTTTTGAGCCATGATGATTTAAATCATTTCACATCTGTGTGTGTGAATATCACATAATTAATTGTTATATTACATATTTCTTTGCTGACGTTATTAATTTAGTTCTTCATTCTTGCTTAATAGCTTTGCAGAATAATGCACTTGAAAAAACTGGGTTCTTGTTTTTATTTTGTCATATGTATTACTTATTAGGGATGGGCCGATTCGAATACCGATTAACTGTAATCGGCCGATAAGTAGTTATCGGTAATTAATCGTAATCGGCGATTATTTATGAAAACCTAAATTTTTACACAAACGTTCAACAAAACATTCAGGCTTGCCTATCAATGCTTATAGGAGACGAATGTGACTAGGCCTATATCTATTTCGAAACTGATGCAATAAATAAATACCTCTTTAATAGATTAGGATAGTTTTATAAATTTAATTTACTGTTCGGTGTTTACTGTTAACCATTGTCTCGTGATAGGCTTCTGCTTAAAAATTTGTGGCAACACACGACTGATACAGATTACAGCAATAACGCAATTACGTTACGTATATTACAAAAAATATGATGGAGATATTTTGAACAGTAAATAAATCATTAAACTAAACGTAACGGTAGCAGCTTCAAAATATATTATCCTATATTGCTTTTATTAGTGTACCGCATGGCTGACTTGGAAGTTGCAGTTACAGGTTAAGCTACGTCACGATGGTCACACTTTCCATATTCTCCAGCCAACAAAAAAACTCCATTAATGTCGCCGAAACCGTGTGTAATATCAACGCATCCTTTTCAACACTTAATTTTAAAACAATAACTTTCCACAAAATGTACGGTACTATTTTTTTCCTCCGGTTCTATTTCCGTTTATCATCCATCCACAATAAAATCAATTATCTTCCTAATTATTATTAGAATATATTGTTTGTGTGCCCATATGGATTTTCTTGCCCGTGAAAATTGCTGGTAATAAAAATATTAGTTTCTAATTTCTAATTATGCGATACCACATTATTTTACTAACTGAAACATTTTAAAAACGTTCGCGTAGATTGGCTATGCTGATTGAATTTCTAAAATAAATATTTACATTTAAGTGGGAGCGTTAGCGTTGTTTAGTTGTGATTTAAAGTTCTCATTTCTATTATACTCAGTATTTTTTTTTTATTTGTTGCGGTGCAGTTATGGGAACACCTAGTCGAAGTGTGGTGTGGAAACACTATTTTCTTGATTCTGGACCAGATGACAAATTTGCAGTGTGTAAATATTGTTCCCAGAAAATTTCCCGTGGTGGAGTGCATGGAAGTAAAACAACATTTACCACTAGCAACATGTGGAACCATGTCAAACGATTTCATTATTCAAAAATGAATGTGCAAGATAACGTCTCAAAAAAAGATACTTGTTCATCTGCAGGAGTGGTGCCAATTCACTCATGTGCTTCTGGTCAGACAACTTGCAGTACCTCATCTGAAAATAAAGTGTTGGTGCAGCCTTCCATTTCAACTTTCATTGAAAAGGATAAGCAATACAGTAACGATGATCCTCGGGCTTTGGCAGTGACGAAAGCTGTCGCAGAAATGATATGTACAGACATTCAGCCATTCTCTGTAGTGAGTGATGACGGTTTTGTCAGACTTTTACATGTACTTCAACCACGTTACAAACTACCATGCAGGCAACATTTTTCTACCACTGTAATACCAGATATGTACCAAAGAGTAACATTAAAGGTAAAACAGAAGCTGAGTGAGTTGACGCATATTTCTGTTACTGTGGATTTATGGTCATCAGCAGCCATGACAGATTTCATAAGTCTTACAG
>PNEQ01065001.1:0-11354 GCA_003012365.1 Medauroidea extradentata
AAGCTTTGTTGAGAGTGCTGTGCAAGCAATGTGGATACCAGTAAGCAATGTGGACTGTGAAAGAGCATTCTCGTCATATGGTAACATTATGACAGACAAAAGAACAGCAGTCACAGCTGAAAATATGGAGTTGATGACTGCATTGGCATTTTCATGCTAGATCAGCCAAATATTTTGCACAAAATACTTGTATGAAGTTAGTATTTTAAAATTGATTGTTGTATTAGAGTAAAAATGTTGTATTTTTCTTTGTTTGTAACCAACTTATACATGGATCTTTTCAAATAGGAATATTAGCATTGTCTTAGTAGCTATTAAATGCATTTATAAATAATAGTAGGTTTTTTATTCTTCTGAATGTCCGTGTCATAGAAAACTGTGTAAATATAATTGAAAATGTAAGTTTTTTAAAAATGACTAAAAACACCGCCATCACTTGAAAAAGTGACGAAAAATATACCGAAATATTAAAAGAAAATTGACGAAATCAGTAATTTATTTTCACCGTAAACAGGTGGCTCTAGTAATACGTTATTTTTGCTGATAAAAATGTCTTCCATATATTGTTGGAATAGAATGGTATGTAACAATTATTGAAAATATTTGAAGTAGCCCTAAGAGTTAATTTCTCAAATCTCGTTGATAATCTTCTTGGCAGAAATGTAAAGAACAAATTCTAAAATTTTCTGGATTACACGTGATGCTTCACCAACAGCATGCTACACACACTCCCCTCAGTTCCTGTTTTTTTTTTCCTGAAATCGGTGGTACAAAATGCTTGTAGTATTTGCCCTCCAATTAGTACACTATACCATAGCGCAGTTAACTTTATACGTAGTTAAACGTTTTGTTCATTTTAAAACATCTGGTCTCGTAATGAGTATGGATGTAAGATTGTGAAGCTCAAGTTCATTGCATTTGGCACTATAGACATCTCAACACTCATGTGGCTGGAACATACCCTGTTACGTAAACAGGGGTGCCCACAGGGGGGATTTATGATGCAAGTTGCGTCATAGAAATTTTAGGGGGGGGAGGAAACTGAAAAATGATTTAAAATATCGTAAGTTCAAAGGAATTATTCTACGTGGGGAAAAGAGCAATGACTGGGAGAGAGAAAAAAGAAAACAAGTTGTTGGAAGTATTTGCTATTCCTCTTTTGCCCTAGGCTGGGGGCAAGGGGGGGAGGGACTGTTGCCTACCGTTGAGGAAGAGAGTGTGTAAATTGTGGGAGGGGGTGATTTTGTTTTTTTGGGAGAAAGGAGAGGCATTAAGTAGCCACGTGCAGTAACCCCGGAGCTGGTGGTTGCCCCCCCCCCCCCCCAACACATTTCTGTGGGTGGCAAAGTATGTCCCCCCTTCCACACACATTTTTAGGGCATATGTAATATATTTGTAACTTTATTTAAAACATTTTTTTGTTGTGATTGCTGCTTTATATTCAATATTTCTGTTCGGAAACATCTACATTGCACAATTCTGTACTTTAAAATTCAAACTTTTCCGGAGGAGGACCTCCGCACCCCGTTATTTTATGGTATGTGCATATTCACAAAACACATGAGTCTTTGAACCCCCCCCCCCCTTCCCAACACAAAATTTCGCTCCGGCACGCCTGCCCGCGTGACATGCATCTGTCTATCAGTACCTATATAACGGTGATCAGGCTCTATCTCTCTCTCTATCTGCGAGGAATGTGGCCGAGTTATTGCCAACCCCTTGTTTTACAATAAATGGCCAGCCCTGTCTCAAGTCCGCACGCATGTCTAGAGAAGTTTCCACCAGTCACGTACAGTTCATGTGAGCGTAAATGTTGATTGTTTTGAGTTGTCAGTATCTTGTGGGGATGTATATTTTCCAATAGTGTTTTATGATTTCAATGAGAGTTAGCAGTGCCGGTATTTTTGCGAAATTATCCATGTCAAAACAACAAAAACTTTTTAAATACAGGTGTTTAGAGCTATTGTGCTACGGAATAGTAAGACAGGACAAGTGGCCGGAACATTGCAGGAAAAAGCAATGCTTACAAAAGTTAAAATAATTTGGCTATCAAATACAAAATAATTCAGTTTAAGAAATGCGATGGTGATAGCTGGAAGCCGTAGGTCGAGAAGACAGTGTTCCAAGAAAGAAATACATCGGAAAGAAAATATGAGAGGTGAGTTAATTATCAAGATAATCAATACTCTGCTATATAAAAGAAATTTTTCTCAGATTATTTTCCGGGGCTGGGTTGGTGTAGCGGTACAGCGAAGGCAATCCGGGTTTGATCCCCAGAATTTTCACATGTGGGAATTGTGCTGGATGATTGCTGCTGGTTGCATGGGTTTACATCTTTAACAGAGGTTTTTACATATTAGCTGCACATGACAATATGAAATCACTCAATTGAAATTTGTTGATATTTTATACATCCGATTTCATCATAAAGTTATACAGTCACCGCTGAAATCCGTACATAAAAAATATAGTATTACGAAAATAATGCATGCCATAGTTATCTCACTCATAGATTGCATTATAGGGCTTATGGCGCACGTTGTTGCCACATTGCTTAAAGTTCAGAAGACGTTTTTTACTTTTTTCATTAAAATTCAGAGTGCTATTATTTTTAACAACTTGAATAATAAATATGTTATATGAATATGCAAGTAAATCTGTAATGAAACTTTTGTTTTACATTTTCTACATTAGTTTTCATTAATATATTAGTCATACCCATCCATTTACACAAATCAATCAGTAATGTGAACTTCTTAATTAGTTAAATCATAATTTATTAAATTTTTTACAGCAAATTTTTATTAGCTTTTTCTTTTTCGGTCCAACTTTTGCAGGCATAGTAAATATATCATGTACCATGCAGCTGTTCTTTCTTAAGGCCGTAAATTTATCGTTCGGAACAGGAAAAATAATGAAAACTGTGATGACTTCGCCTGGGATAGAACCCGAACTCTTGGATTGGAAATCCTTATTGGTATTTAATTAGACTAAGCTGGTATTTGTTAAGTTAGGAAAACACTTGATGAAATTTAATCTATTAAGGTGTAAGAAGTATAAAAAATAGTTTTTCGTGTTATTTGCTGTCCCGTAGTACTGGCGAGCGAAACATAAAAGCTTTACAATAGAGCGAGTTTCGATGCATTTATCTGTTGGTTGGACGTTTGGTGCGCTAGCGCCGGAAATATGGAGGTGGTTATTCGAAGAACTATGATATTATTATTACATATCTCTTTTGCATGTCATATAGCAATGGCTGGCATTGAAAACTCACTATTTTTAAGAAAATTAAATGTTTTGCGGTGAAACTGAAATCAGAAAATGGTATGTTTTACTAGTACAACGTTTTTTTAAATATTTGTTCAACTATATTACTTAAATTTCTATGGCATATTTAATGCTAATACACAGTAGAACCCCAATTGTCGGTGGTAAAGCAGAAGACAAAATGGTTGGATAACCAAAAATTGTGGTTAGGAAAGTCGTGCTTACCTTAATGGCCATAAACTGGCAGTCGGCGTTTCCCAGGCACCCAATAATTGGTGGTGCCAGGCTCGCTTATCTTACCGTGCACGGATTAAATATTCTCCAAATTCTACCTGACACAAAACGAATACCCATTCACAGAATTCTTCAAAGAAGGCATCAAAATTTAATATACAGTTTCCTCTTTATTTCGTCCGCTCCCCCCCCCCCCCCCCCGCCCATCAATCTCCAAAACAAAAAGGTCCTCGCTTACTATATTTTGTCCTGTATGTTCTCTTTCCCTCGGAAGCGAACAGGGTACTGTTGAGCTTTTTTTTCCCTCTTAATTAGCCAATGGACGTATAGAAATTTAACATACAGTATCATTGGCAGGACAGTTCGTAAGCATGCTGTAAATATTTTGAAGTTAATAGACTGAATAGTTTTCGATTTCCGATCGTGTTTAGTGTGGCAGATTTTTGAGCGCTAGAGTTTGTACGCATCACTCCGTAGCTAAAACCCGCCGTCCGCCGTGTAATGTCATCAGCGAAAAGGAGGGGGGGGGAGGGGAGTGAAACGAGCAAACAAAGCACGGAAGACAGAACACACCCCTCCTCCCTTCCGGCACGCGAGAGGGATGGTAACAAAGTGTCGTAGTAGTCATACTCGCCACTGTGCGCGCCACTGACTCATGCTACCGCCGCCCCTGCCATCTCGTGACCGTTAGGCCAACTACTCGATGTACTGATAGAAAACGCGAAAGTTTTCGGCTATTGGGAAGCGACTTCTACCCTATATATATATATATTCAATGACAAAAGTAAGACAACTTTTTACTATACTGTGGCAATGGTATGATGAAATTAAGACACTCGTTAGTAGCACAGTTATAAGTCTGGATTTACAGTGTAGCTTCTGAGCCATCACATGAACTGCGTACCTGGGGGTATGACGATAGCAAGGTATGGATTGTCATTGTAAATTGCATCTACTGTAGTGGGGTTTGTTAGTCACTATTCAAGATAGTGGTTGATGTTGTACAAGTAACAATTATCTGCATTGCAATAAAATGAGGAAAATAATGCCACTGAAATTATATGGGATAACTTTTACAAGCTAGTATTGTAGAGATTTTGCAAGCGGGAGGATCTAGACAACCTGGCATTCACCAACATTCAACTGTGAGTCTTCAAGGAAATTGTCAAGAGAGAGAGAGAGAGAGAGAGAGCCCAGCACTGGATGGCAGACTGCCCAGTGAACTGCTTCCCATTGGCTGAAGTTGAGGGTCGCCTACCTCTAACAATCGTCAGCTTGTTGGTGTAAGAGTCTAATCCTCTCAGGCCAGATAATGCTGGCGTCTCTGGTTCTATTTTCCTTCGGCTGCTGCCGTCAGGGTTTCATTGACTGGAGCTGTGAATTTGTAGTTTTGGTTCAGCAGCAGTGTAAAAGTCTGGTCTGTTGTGTTCTGAACGCTGAAGGCATGTTGCCTGCTGAGCCTCTCATCACTTATGCCGCCACTTTGTGGCTGGCATGCGTTTTCCCAATGGTGGTACCTGGCTAGGTTGCACGAGACTTAGAGGTACCTGAGGTTGTGGCAATTAAAATGCCCAGGAGAGTGATGTTCTGAGATAATTCTGATATTTAAGTTTTCACAACTCAGAAGTGGGGTAAGTTTCTTATATAAATCGAGGGAAATTTGCGATGGTTACTTACCTAAAAATATGAAATATTGTTTGAGAAGGTGTTGCATCCTCAGAGACAAATGCTTGGGTTCTTGCCTGCTTTCACGGATCAGTTGCTACACACGCTTGGATGGAGTTGAAGTTTTTATTGGGCTGGTTAGTAGTTGCTGCTGGTGTCTGATATCCACAGCTCAGCTGACACTGTCTCTTAGGTAGATGATACCTAGTGGGCTAGGCTGGATGCGAACAGCTCACCTTTTTTACCAGCCAGTTAGAAGGTCAGGCGGTGACCTTGATCATCCTGTGGTGTTTTGCCCTCTATCTTCATTGAATGTACATATAATTAAGTTAGTTTTGGTGCTTTTATCTGGCACTTTCTGCAGCATGGGTATGGCCCGGAGTCTAAAGGTCTAGTTGATTAAAAGTCCTACGACATTCTAGCGTTACACGAGCCTTATGCTCTTCGAGAGAACGGATATTCTCTGGACTTACCATGATTACAAGGATGACGTCGTCAGACATTAGTGGAAGGAAAAGGTGAAAATGGTTTTAATATACTTATATTCAGGTATTACCACAGTCATGGATTCACAGTTACACTTTATGAAATAAAATGTTCAATAATCACAGTTTACATTTCACTTACAATATTATTAAGATGAGTAGCTTTCACACACAAATTTATTAGGATGACTGTGTATTTGTTACTTTTGGTATTTTTTGTGTCTAGTACTGGAGTGCACAAGTGGCGACCAGTGACAGTTATGAGATACATTCTCTTATTACTGTAGGGGAGTGTGTGTAAGCTGGGCGCACAAGAAAGGCCGTCACTGCTCTCACTGCGTTATCACATGTCTTAGTAACATTGGATACAAGGGGCTGTTGGCCTATGGCTTCCTTATTCACAAAGTAGCAGGTAAAGGATTGTGTGTGTCTGGGATGACTCGGCGAGACACCAAGCCCTAGAAGTTTGACGAACCGAGGCAAACAGCTCACCATTTATCCCCGCCAGTTAGGTCAGGTGGCAAAAAGTACTGTTAATGGGTCGTGGGATGACTCAGGATTGTCTTCTACTGGCAGGTGAATCTACCAAACTCTCACAAAAACTCTCTAAGAAAGGAAATTATTCTCTCTGTTCCACTTCTTTCCTGCATGTCTTCAAAAAATCACCATGTAGCCAGAAAAATATATAAGGTACGTACAAAATACATAAATACATTCTTAAACGTTAAATGCATCATATATGAATACTGTAGTTCAATTTAATTATTTTAACTTTTCTTTGTTTGGTTTTATCTTACTTGGTGCACACTAGGAATCTTTGTAACCACTTTGCACAGCTGCAATATCATTCACTTGATTTACTGCGTTGAGAAGCTTATACTACAGTGAAACCTCGTATTTACGTTTTCCAGTGTATTACACCTTTTCCTTCAGGTCTCGCTTATCTACCATTTAGTGCAATGTTGAATTTTCCTGCATATGACATCATCAAAATTTTATTTTTACCGCTGTTTAAGTTTATTGCCCACGTTTTCGCCATGCGAAGACAATATAAACATGAGATTTCGGAGTCATAGATGATGAAGATAGGACATCTAAACTTGTTTGAAAATAGAACACAGAAGAAACCTCACATGCAAAGCCATAGGAGAATGACAGTGATCGTGTGTAATGCTTGCACTCGTGGCACAAATTCAAGATGGCGGCAAGACAATTGCTGCCGCTAGCACTATCGATTGTGTCTGTAACGCTGTCGCTCTGTGTATTCACGTTGGCAACATTCATCTCTTTACGTATGTTTGTTTGGCTTTGCAGCGCAAATAACGGTAACATTAACCTAAAACTTTGAAAACTGGTTTGAAAATGTTTTATTATAAACAGCTGTGTTTTAAAATCATTTCCATTTTAGTGCTGCGTGTTTTAGATGGTTATATAACGGTAATGTAATGGAAAAAAATTGCTGACATTTTCGATACCTAAAACAGTAGATACTGTAATAATGGAAAAGTGTGAAGAGTTCATGGAAACATGTGTTGATCTGAATAAAGAACATTACATTCCCATTCAAATGTGTACTGTTTTTGCCTAAATTCGTGATAGCATTGCAAATAATGGTAAATTGCTGACAGTATTGACCAAATGGTAAAAAATATTTGATATAACATTTAAATGGTTTCTCTTGATATGTGCACGTGCCATAAATCTTCCTTTAACAGTATATTCAATTCCAATATTGTTAACTTATGCTGTACCAAATTTTATGTGACAAAATATGATAAATGCATTGCTTGCGTGAATACTATCAATTTGATTTTACCTGTAGTGTGAGGCAGTCCACCCACCACTTAGGGCATTATTATTTCATGTCTTGTTTTTATTTTATTTATTTCCTTATGTTTGACGTATTGAATTTGCTATTATCCATTGAATTATTTCTGGTATTGTTGACAGGAGTTTGGTAAGGTATTGTTTGGCATTTTATCTGTATCAGTTTTGAATTTGTTCAATTATATATTTAATTTGGTTTGTTTAGGCTGAGGCAACTTTGTGTTTTAATTTAAATTTAATATTATTATTTGCAGCTTAACTGTTATTGTATTGTAACTCAGGGCTGGGTGTATTGTTGGCAAGTACATATAGTTGGATGGCACAGGTGCCTGCCCAGTTCCTGGAATCGCTATATTTAGATTTTAACTGTTTTTCTTATACTTTTACTTTTCACAAAGTGCACGTGCACCGCCGCTCGTTGAGAGTGTGCGAGAGAGAGACAGTAATATGTTTGCGCGGGCTGGCTTGGGCCAATGGAAGGACACGTAGTTCAAATTTATTTAAAATTATGTTGTAAATTATTTGGTAATTATGGGTTTCAAAGCTATATTTTCACTTTACAGGTTGTTTAGATGTATAAAGTTTGTAATTTGTTATTATGTTTAATTTAGTTTTAATTTTCCGTTACGTTTTTACCTTGGTGCGTTGGGTGGCCGCTTGAGGCGCTGGGGGGGAGAGCAAGCTTCGCGGGGTCGGTCATCTTCATCTTGACTTGTTGTTTGAGCGTACTGAGAGATGGTTGTGCGGGACGTGTTGACTTGCCACTACTATACGATCACAACTGGCCACATGAGAGGTTAAGTCAACAATAATGTAGCTTCAGTTCAGTCGACCCTTTACATTTATGGTGCCGTGACCAGGATTTGTGGTCGACCGACGAGGATGGTACAATATCTTCATTAATCATCAGCCAACGTGTCACATTTTTGGTGCCATGACCAGGATATTTGGTCCAATAATGTAAGTTATCTTCATCAAGTTCAGCGCAGACGCGCTACATTTCTGGTGCCGTGACTAGGATGTAAGTGACTTTATCTTCATTCAAGTATCAGCCGACGCATTACAGTAGAGAGTTTTTTAAGCTACATGAAAACAAAAGTACTAAATAAGGTAAGCTGAATGGGTTTTTTGTGATTTCCCTTAATTTACACTTCTGCTATTTACACTTTTTTGCTCTATCCCCCTGAAAATTGTAAATAAGGGGATTCACTGCAACTTCACTCTCTTAGGGCGGTAGTTGTAGAAGAGAAATAACACTTGAACACACAAACACAAAAAAAATTTACGAGTCTCTTCACATGGCTTAACTCTTTACTTGTAAACTGAAATGTTAACTTGTAATTACATAAAGGAGACTCTCAATTTCAATAAGTAGCAATATGGGTTCTCTATTAGACTCACGATCTTCAGTAAGACATGGGAAGTAAAAATTAAATATGACTAGGCTAACCTCTCCAGTCAAAAATGTGCAAATTTGAGACGAACGACTAACGTACAGGAGACGGACATAAGAGGGTACTTCATTTCAATTCACATTTGATTGCCTTTGCATAAAATTACGCTCAATTATGGGTACATTTTATACAACACAGTTGTCCTAACATGCCAATATCGCTCTATTTAATACAAATACCAACCTTCAACGTGGAAACTTATTATCCAAGGCTCACTGTAGATGTTGACTGGATACTTTTTTTTTTTTACCACCAGATATTTAAAAGTTGCAAATTTTCATCCGTTGGCAAATTTTGGGTACACACTTTTCCCTTCAGTCATATGTAGGGACTCCTAAAAATGGTAAATAAAAATTGCCAGTTTCGGTGTTTGAAAATGTTAAAAGCTATTAAAAAATTCTCTGAACCTTTGAAGTGGTGTAAAAACCAGACAAAAGTGGTGGAAAAAAATTGTAGCGGTAAAAAGTGTGTGTATTACTGTGAAAATAATTATATTTTACCATCAGAATAATTATATTTAACCATACAGTTTTGATTTTGCCTCATTATCATTAATTTTTAACGTTTACAAAGTATGCCTGCTACTTGACTCAATTGTGCAACTTAAAATTATTTATTTATTATTTTTTTCATTACCAGATTATATAAATATTATCCTTTTTGTTGAAACTATTTATCCAAATATTTTCATAATAAAAGTTCCAACAGTTTATTCAGAACATGTACAAATTAAAAAAGGAGTGCGAATATTCGGAAGTTCGAATATTTTTAGAATAGTAAATCTGAACTTTTCGTATTCGAAAAACAAATACCAGATTCCATTCCCAAATTTCGAAGTATTCGAAGAGTTTCGAATAGTGAATTTTAAACAATTTCGTAATCTAATCTAAACAGGTAACAAGACCTTTTCTACTTACAAGCATAATGAAATTTACCAGATTTTTCCGATTTGCGGATGTTTAAAAAATATATGTAAAAGAACTGATATTCTTGCATATATTCAAAGTAAATATTTACATATTTACGTGTGGCGTCAAGCCTAGTTCACAATTAAAAACTTAAGAATTATGCAGTAAGCGTCAATCACGCACACGGAAAAAAGTCTTAAGTAATTCTGGTTCATAATAAATGTGTTAATTCTTAATTCCAACCAATAAGAACCCGACTACTCTTCTTTCTTCAAATGCGTGAAATTACTCTGGAGTCCTCAATATATTTCGTCGCCAGTTGTCCAGAATATCGCCAAGGAATGATTAAGTGAAATACTAATGTAAAAAAATATGTTAGAAATAAAAAATTGCATCTCCATGTTCATTACTTGCATAACAGTTATCGTTAAACCGGGTAATCACATTATACCGAGGCTGCACGTATAAACCCAAGAAAATTTCACTTATTCGTAATGTGCAAATATAAATCAACAAATTTTAATTACTAAAAATATATACTCCAAGTGAGTTTTGAACCATCAACCTTGGGGTCAGCAAACAAAAACTTTACCTCCGAGCCACCGAACACGTCACACAAATCGTGCTTTTAAACAAGTTATTTCAATGTGTTAAGCGTCTAAACTAGTACATGTAACAAATATGTTATATTTATGTTATTTTAGCAAGAATTTCCATTAAATCAGATTAACATTTTTATAATTAATAATATGCCGTGTATACGAAACTTATACTACGAGTTGTTCGCCAGCCAGATGGGTTTTTAAAAGCTTTTCAAACAGCTATTCTGTCGTTAAACTAAAAATAAATATAAGCTTAACTGCATTTTTTTTTTTAGCTTGAAATGATTATAATGTGCCAAATCCATCATATATAGCACCACACCGTATTTAACGTATATTATTTCAATATCCGCCATGCTTATTTAACTTCCCGAATGCTCTGATTGGTTTATTCCCTTAATTCTTACGGAAAAATATAAAATTTCGCTATACCTGTTTCTTCTTAAGTCATGGCCCACACGCCACATGGCCTGTTAAGTTCTGTTGCGAATCGGTACGTTACGAAACACACTTTCTATTCTTAAGTCAACTCTTAGCTACACGTCATAATTCTTAAGTTTTTAATTGTGAACCAAGCTTCACATTCGTGGTCATAGATACACTCGCGCAGATACTCACTGAAGCGTAGTGACACGCGCTAAAGCCGGCCTCACACGATGCCCAATTTCATAGCAGTTTCTATGCTTCCGTCTGAGTGCAGTTCCAGCACCTCGACAAGGGGTTTGGTTCTGGGCATGGCAGATTTTGTACCCGAAACGTTACCCAAAAACGTAATAGAACATGTCCTATTTTTCGGGAGTTCATATTACCCAGAATTCTCTCTGGCCAATCATAGGCGCAGTGTGTGTCATGTGGTCAAGTCTTATTTTACAACAGTTCAACATGGTGTCGAAATGGTATGTAGAGCACGTG
>PNEQ01065002.1:0-45036 GCA_003012365.1 Medauroidea extradentata
ATCGTACTCACAATCCTACCGCACTGTTCTCACGTGGCACCACGCCGCACGCATGGAACCAGAACACAACACACTGTGCCACAGTATTATGGACGCTGCTGTGGCGCGCCACACCGTTTGCGCATGGAGTTCAAGGACGACGCAGCGGTAGTTCGCGTGTTTCCCGCGGGACTAGTTGCCGTGGTCGGGTAGTACGTTGCTAATGACTCTGAGATTTATTGACTCGCCCGCATATGTTAATGCAAGGTGTGTTCCTATTCGCACTCACTCACGTTGTAAATTGTGAGAAGTTCCTACAGTTCCACGTATGTGATGATTGGTTTGTCATCCAGATTTAGGCTACTTTTCTTCTTGTCCTGCACGAACTCTGCTGACGCGTGCAAGAGAGTAACCGTACTTTGACTGACTTACCCCGTATTTCACTTATTCACTCGTCACGTGGGGATATGTTCCCTGGAAACACGCCCATGCACACGAGTGTTCCACTCTTCCATATGATCGCACTTATGATGTATTAAGGCGGCCGCCTACCCCACGCTTCAAATGCGTTTCAGCCTGTTCGTAAACAGGTTTTTTCTACAAAAATGTTCCACGGGTGCCCGTACCAACGTACGAAAAGAAATTAAACTACAGACAAGGTCTGAACCTCATTGTTAAGACGCCACGTTCATTAAAAATAGTTGTTCCAAGCCCTCCAACATGGCTAAAAACAGCCTTTTAAGAGTACAGTACTTCAAAATGTACTAACCGGATGTATGTGAAACTCATATTGCTTAGTTGTAGACTTTCCACCAACAAAATTATGTGGTCACCGCTTAGTGTCCCATAGTAAAAACCGTTCGGCGGGAATCTTGCAGGCTAGTTCAGCTTTTGTATCTGAATTTTTCTGTTGCAATAACCAAACAGATTTGTAGATTTTTTCCTCTGAAATATGAAAAATTTTGTTGTCAAAATAAGCTAACATGTAGCAAAATAACTTTTTTGCCAGCATGCCGCCATCTTTAGTATTTTAAATACAATAACTTTCATGTAACTAAAAGCTATGTGAAATATTCACAACTCTCAAAACTTTACTTCTATAACCCCAGTAAATATATATTCTGATTGACATAAGTGTAGGAAAGTGCTCACTTTAAAGTGAACCGCCTGTACGAACTCACCATAACGCATTTGAAGCGAGTGGTAGGCGGCCCCCTTAAGGCCCCCTTAAGGCCTCGGCTCACCAATCTTTCAGCCAATGAGTTTAGACTAAACCAGGAACAGCGGTTAAAATTACTTCATTTTCTGGTAATACGGTTTCGACTAAAAAGTCAATCTACTAGAATTCCGTTTATTACATAAACAGTTAAAGATTACTGTTAAACTGTGTTTCTTGGCGGTATGTAATCAACACTCTAAATCTGATTTAGTGACTGATTCACGCCGATGGATGGAGCAGTTTCAACAAACTGAATCAGTGAGAATCCACTGTGAAATCTGTGACTATTCACTGATTCCGATAAAGAGCGCCAATATTCCACAAGTTAATTAGTGAATGTCCACAGATTTTCCAGTGATTATTCACTGAATCAATAAGTGAAAACTGTTCTTTGAAAACAACTGGAAAAACCTGTGAATATACAGTGATTCACTTGTGAGATGTTGGCACTCTTGAAGGAAATCAGTAAATATTCACAAATTAAGCAGTGACTACTTTCACTGATTCAAATTGTTGAAATTGCTCCATCCATCAGCGTAAGTCAGTGAATATTCACTAATTCAGATTTAGAGTGTAAGGTGTAAATTTTCTTGTACTTTCCTCGCCAAGCACAAGGCTTACAAAAATCTGTAAACAGTGTTGTAAGGTGGTTGCTGAAATCTGCAACCTGCCCTTACTTGAAGAGATCCAAGAAGATGAAACACGAGTGGGTCATTCTTATCCTTGGACGGCCTTACAGTTAGGATAAGAACTGCTATATTCCCACCGTAGCGGGTGATGCACTGAGCAGAGCTCACTCTTCCTAAAGACGCGCTCTTGAACTTGACAGATACCAGCTGTTGGTCTCTCACCGATTCTCACCTCTATCGGGGATGGTTTCCAAGGTTGAGGTCCCTATACGGACAGGGGATTGCTAAATTACTGGTCTTCCTGTCTCGTCCTAGTATTTACTGGCTTGAAAGAAATCTGCCAACATGAAAAATACCATTTCAAACAAAAATACCAAACATATTTTTGATATCTGCTCTCGTTTAGGCGTAAAAAATTAGTATCGCGACAAAAAGTAGAAGCAGGAAAGCACCAAATTTGAAAGGTTTAAATAATTTTTATATTTCTACAAGATATGGTTTGCTTATAGATACATAGTATGAATATTTTTTAAATAATGAAATTTTCTAGCATATATAGTTTTGTACACTGGCATGTTAAAGCCCAAATTTGCATGAAACGGTTTAATACAAGAAAAGAAAACCAGCTGACTTACAGAAATGAAATAACTCAAAATTGTGTATCGTATTACTGTACACAGTCTCAAATTTTTTTTTCAAAGCATTTGGTTAAAATACATTCGAGTTATTTGCAATTGTTTGAAATATGTGGAAGATCATGGTCTTAAAAGACTGACGAAGCTGCCTGCAGGCAAGTCAGCAATTCTGGCCGGGTGACGTGAGAGAAGGGTTTCTTGTTCTCAAATAGCCCACCACCTTCTTAGGTCTGTTTAACTTCGTGCCCCCTCCCCCTCCCCATCTCACCCCCGCACACCAGACAGCAGCAATTACCGGCGGGCTGCTACCGGGCTTGCTGGCTGGCGTCCAGGAGGGCGAACAGCGGAACCCAGGCTCCGTCCAGAGCCAATCAGAGGACAGGGAAGTGGTGGAGGCAGGGGAGAATGCCTTCTCAGACCTTCACGATCCCACAAACAAACACCATTACTCCACCTTGTTAGTATCCACATGTGCGTCGCTTCACAATGGCTCCCCTGTCTTCGCCCGTCGTCCGAGACCAGGAATACATTTCTTTCTGCCTCTTTTCTTTCTTTCTATTTCCTTGTTGTCCGGGCGAGGATGAGGGAACAGCAGGGTGGCTGTTAAGACCCCGAGAGATGATTGCTCGCAGGTATCCTTATTTAATTATTATTTACAGGTAGGCGAGAGTGCAGGCTATCAGGCTTGCTAGCTGAGTCATCGTCGGTGATGAAGCAGTCGTCGCTTTTAGCAGCTCCACTGGGTACAGTCACGTCCAGTGACTGTAGCCTCTTTTGCTTCAGTGCACTGTACGTTTACTAAATGGAACGCAAATCCAAGTTCCAAAAAAGATTATAATTTTAGCGAAATTGTGGGCATACGCATAGTCATCTTTAGTACACAACAAAAAATTGTACATAGGAACACCTTGAAACATAATACAATAACATTAGACTATCAGTCAGTTGATAAAAGTGAGATGTCAGAAACCTTTTTAAGAGGTTACAAAATATCTTGAACACCTTTGGGAACTAGTAAAATAAATATTAATCAGCATACTTTTATATTTGAAACAAAATAAATCTAGGAGACCTGTCACATTTTACAAAACATTTCGTACTTTTACAAAGAAAATTTGAAAATTAGTTTCCAAGAAAATTGTTTGTAACACTACAAACAATAGTTGTAGAATCAACCAGATATTAGCTGTAAACATACGAAAATTGTTTGTAGATTTACAGAAATGTTTGTAAACATGCAAAGAAATTTGTAAAAGTACAAGTTCTTAGGTAATTTTACAAAACATGTTTGTAGTGTTACAAAAAATTTTCGGAGACTGATTTTCAAAAAAACCTTTTGTAAAAGTAAATTTTTTTAGTGTGTAGAAAGCCGCGGCCGTAAATTTGGTGACTTTGCCAAGAAGAGTCAATTTAACACTTTATTTAGCTGTACAACGACAATGGCTTTCCCAGATTCTCGGCGTGTAAACAAAATAACAAATCAGGAACAGGCATTACCGTTGGAGAGCTAAAAAAAAAAAAAAAAAAAGTTAAATTGACCCTCCTTGACAGTGTTGCCATATTTATGGACGCGGCCTTCTACTAAAGATGGGACTCGCGGTGGCCGAGGGGTCAGACCAATCGCCTCCCACCAAGGTGACCCGGGTTCGATTCCCGGCGGTCCCCGGATTTTCGCTTGTGGGAATCGTGCTGGATGATGCCGTTGGTCGGCGGGTTTTCTCGGGGATCTCCCGTTTCCCCCGCCCCTTAATTTCGGTGCTGCTCCAAACTCACATAATATCACCCCTCACCAGCACTAAAGACCTATACTTTAAGAACTGACCAAAATCTCTCACTCACTCTACTAAAGATGGCTATGGCATACGGCATTACTACGGACCCCTCATTTCTTCAAGAAAATATTTTTGCGACAGTTATCTGGCTGCTTCAATCAGAACAAGCTTACTGATACACAACACGTCTGTGATTGGCAGGAACAACATCAAGACGCTGAGAATCAACATAAGAACATCCAATCATTGACCATGAAGCAGAGCTGCAGATTTGCACGCCAGGCATTGAAATAAAGTGACGCAAAATTATTTTCGGGAATATCAGGAATCCCTGTTCATTGCTGCTGCAATATGTTGCCGCACAAAACCAGGCGAGTTAAAATCTAACAAGGTAAACTATTGTCAAGATTAGCTGTAGTTCAATTTCTTCACTACAGTCCACCTCGACGCCTGAACTACTTTAACTCGCTCAACTACATACAATACTTCAGGTTAGCCCAGAGGGGTTTATTCTCTAAGTTCACCTTTAGTAAAGATCTTTACCTATGTCTGTATTTCGAGAGCAATAGCAATTCTGATAGTCAAGTCATTTGTGACTATTTTACACGGTATCATATTATCTAACACCTCTCTTTACAAATAATTTCAATTTGTCTGGCAACACTGTAGGTTGTGTTCTAAAACCTTAAATTATTTGACTATAGGCGATTCAGGATAAAGTGAGGACTCAAAAAAGCCCTGCTAAATGTCTACTTTCAGCCCATTCGTATCTTTCCGCATGTAACGGCTAACGACAGGATATGTGTAACCTCTCTGGACACGTCACTTGATGTTTACGCGTGTGAGATATATTAATCAGTCTGTAAAAACCGATCTAGTTTGATAAGAAATTGTTTATTAATGATATGTAGCACAAATATGCTTATTTCAGTTGATTTTATTTCAATATCGTTGAATTTAAATAGGGAAATACACGAAACTATATTCGAAAATCCGCTGCCAACCTAACAAGGTGTAAGGAAACTATTGGTAGTGTAAAATTTATGATGTAAAGGCTAGTGATTTTTTTTCTAAGGTTAAATCTTTAGTGCTCACTTTATTCCGAACGACTTATATATTAGATCTCAGTGTTCTCAGTATTTACAGCGTGTTTGATAACTTATTACTTAAATTTTAATGAGTATAATTTAAATCAGATTTACTTTTTTTTTTTTTTTTTTTAATTCCGACTAATAGTTATAACATCAGTTTCATTCGTCTCATTGGTAATGTACCATTTATGCTGTAAATGTTAGTGATTTTTTCTAAGGTAAAATCTTCAGTGCTCACTTTATTCCGAACGACTTATATATTAGATCTAAGTGTTCTCAGTATTTACAGCGTGTTTGATAACTTATGACTTAAATTTTGATGAGTATAATTTAAATCAGATTTACTTTTTTTTTAATTCCGACTAAAAGTTATAACATCAATTTCATTCGTCTCGCAATTCACTTAACTTTACAAGAAATTAAGATGCAAGGAATGCAGCACAAAAACTGTATTAGTGCGCATATATACGGACAAGAAATTGCATTATACGTTCTGAGTTAAATTTTTCGTTTGCGTCTGCAGTAAAAGTTAAAATAAACACAAAAGTAGAATTGGTGTAACGTATTTCGTATTTAAAAGAATATTAAATAAACTACTTCCGCCAATTTCTCAGCCACATTTCTATCGGATTCGTTCTCCAGTAAGGACGATTGTACAACGTAACTCAAAATTAAAAATATGGCCGACGTTTTTTAGTGTACTGTGCACTGTAGATTTACGAACTGGAACGCAAATCTAAGTTTTCGAAAAAAAAAAAAAAAAAAAATTACATTAATTTTAGTAAAATGTGGGTATACGTCATTTGTTAGGGAACGCTGATTTTCACTCGTAACAATATCCTGGCTCCCGATCTTAATAGCCTATATAGAGAGAGTCACAATACTTTTGAAAAATAGTCACAGTCATTTTAAGTTACCCAATTCGAATTATCGCCGTAAATATAAAGACTACACTGAAAAAAAAAATGTGTAGGAAGTCTTCCCAGCAATATTATTTTGTATAGTAACCACAAAATTATTTTATGGTGGTCACGGTATTTTAGTGGTATCAACAAAATAATTTTGTGGTGATCACAAAATAAATTTTGCAGGGTAAATACCTGCAAAATATTTCGTAACAGCCACTGTAAACAGTAACTGTTTTTGTATAAATATCGTATAAGGAAGTGAAAATGTCAGAGAATTAGGACCCAGGTGTACTTATACGTACCGTTAAATTCAGAGCTAGCATCACTCGTCATGAAGAATTTCTTCTCATTTGTTCTTAATTCAAGGTTGTAGTATTATTTATTTTAAATACGTTTTCGTTAGAGATGATGGATTATAGAGAAAATTTTTCGTGCCAACATACCCTTGAAAATACTGATGTTTCTTGTGACATGTTTGATTGACAGTGACCTTGGTTTTCCGCGAAAAGTATTTTGCCCCAGTTTGTTTCAGTGCCTTACGTGCACGTCTGCAGTTCTGCTTCATGGTTATTGGCAGCGTGTTTATGTGAAGAGCCGTATATCATTTGGCTGAGCCAATTACAATAAAGTCTCTGCAACACCTCACGGCTGTGATTTGCCGGTAGAATACAAAGGCACGTGACAGTTGAAATATCCAATCACTGACCACGAAGTAGAACTGCAGCTGTGCACGTAAGGCATTGAAACAAAGTGGGGCAAAATTCTTCTCTCGAAAAACAAGGGTACCTAGTGATTGAGTGGTATACGTTTGGCACAACATAGCTGCCTGCAGACCAATAACAGACAGTACATATTGCAGCAGCGGTATTCTTATTGGCTCAGTCAAATAGGGTAACAGCTCCACGTACAAGCTAAACCCAGTAATCTTCTGGTGAGCTGAACGTACGTAGAAACCTAGCAAATAGTCAAGTTTTCCCGCCATAAACCATCATCTCTAGTTATCGTACCGTACTATCGTAACGCTCCATATAAACGGTGAGTCATAACGTAATACATTAATTATGCTTGGTGATAGCTTTGAATAGTCTATATGTCTTCAATTTAGAAAGTGAATTATTTTGGGTGAAATGCTTCACTGAAAATCTAATGCGTAAATAATATTTATACTTTTAAAATTAAAAGTAAACAAAACGTGTACCGCATGCAATAGATGATAGTAAGGTGTGTAGAGAGTAACTGACGTTGAGAAAACTCACAATTCATAGTCTATCATATGCAGTGTAATAACATAATTGTTACTAGATAAACTATTCGTGCATCAACTATCTATTGCATGCGCCGCACCTTTTTATGTAAATCTTACAAGTATTTTCATTTGATAAATAATTTTTTGGTCCGTTTTAAAAACATGTTAAATATTAATTTCTGATTTTTGTTTTGTATGTGTGCAATTTTAACAAATCGTGTCGAGATTATTTTTAATGTTTCAGCTCTATGTTATTGGCAAGTAAGCTTTACGTGATATATTGACAAAAAAAACTCTTTAAGTTAAATAATTGTTTGCCACAATTTTTTCCCTCTTGTATTGCTTACCATCCAGTTTTTAGTTAAGTGTAAAGTTTCAAGCATCTAACTCGTAGGGAAGTTAGATTACTACATGCGGTTCGGGATCAAGCGAGCCCTCATGGAAGCCCTGCTAAAGTTCTATTTTCAGCCACTTCGAATCTTTCCGCTCGTAACGGCTAAAACAGGCAATGTTCAACCTCTATGGACACGTCACTTGATGCTTGCGCGCGTAATAGAAATATTGTGAAGTCAGTAGGAATCTTTACAGTTCGATAAAAGAAAGTTAATTACTTACACAAAATTCAATTATGTCGATTTTGGTTGCTTTTGATTCAGAATGGTTGTATTTAAATAGGAAACTATATAGAACGTAACTGCGTAATTTCGCTGCCAATCAAAGGCAACTTGAGTTAATGTTGAATTAGCCTATATGCAGTAACGGCTAGTGATATTTTTCGAAGGTTACATATTTAGTGCTCACTTTTTCCCGAACGACTTACATCGGTTTCGAAATGTCTGTCTACCAAACAGACAAAGAGAGGCACAAAAAAGAAAGTTAAGAAAACCCACATAAATACATTGGTACTAACTTGTAATAATATGTAAAGCTAGTCAATGACACGTGTTGAAATAAATATTTGTTTGTTTGTTGTGTTACATGCGTTGCTATATCAG
Source organism: Medauroidea extradentata (assembly GCA_003012365.1). Lineage (NCBI taxonomy): Eukaryota > Metazoa > Arthropoda > Insecta > Phasmatodea > Phasmatidae > Medauroidea > Medauroidea extradentata. The sequence continues at coordinate 8,475 of PNEQ01065002.1, forward strand.
TCATCCTATTGTGATGAAACTTTGGTAAGTTGTGTTTGTGCTCGTAAAAGTTTCTGCAAGAAAAACAAATGGAAAAGGGACGGGTAAATGAGGTAAAAGTAATAACCGAAAATCTAATGGACATTGTAACACATGACGGAAAAGGTAGTCTTCTACAATATGTTATTTCATCAAATATAAAATAAAACAAGTTATGATTTGGAACCCCTGTTTTTCGCCAAAAGAATTTTGCCCCACTTTGTTTTAGTGTCTTACGAGCATATCTGCAGTTCTGCATCGTGGTCAGTGATTGGATATTTTAAATCTCACGAGATTTGGTATTCTAGCGGCAAATCGCAGACGTGTGGTGTTGTAGGAACGTTATTGTAATTGGCTCAGTTAAATGAGATACGACACTTTACACGTACACGCTGACAATAACCATGAAGCATAACAGCAAATGTGCACGTAAGACACTGAAACAAAGTGAGGCAAAATGTTTTTTTTTTCTCGCGAAAAACAGGCGTCCCTAGTTATGGTATTTATGAGAGACACTCTAAATAGTGCCAAAACAATGGAAGACCAAATTCTTTTTTTTTATTTTGAAGTAAATTAACGGGGTGGCATTACTCCCACTTTAATTCACTTCACGGAAAAATTGAAAACTCATTTTCGACTTAAATTTTTATTGGTTGACATTATGTAGAATTAACATAGGCCTATCCCGTCCTGACTCATCCTGTATGTCAACGAGTAATATACTTAGGCTATATTTATAATTTTATGTATAGGGATCTGAAAAATTTGCTTTTTCATTTGGGCACAAGCTATAATTACAACATCTGTACGTTTGAGTCACTTTCACAATTGGCCTTTGACTCATTTGACAACTCCTGGAAGTCTCTGAGTCAATAATATAAATGTAACTAATACAAACACATATATCACTTTAACAGTAAGCAGCTAATGAGCTGCTTCAGTTCATATATGGGCCTATTCTTGCAGGCTAGCGTACATGTCAGTGAACACGCGAATTTTTCCGGTTTTTATGTAAGTTATTTAGAATATTACCGAAGCTAAGACACTGTTTTATGAAAAGCAAGTGACAGTTGGTAACGGTAATGTACAAAAATTGGTACATAATCGATATATTATCCTTCTTCCTATGGGACTTTAGGCGGTGACCACATTATTTTATTTATGGGCAATGTAGTCTATCGCTTATTTCTGTAGTTGGGTTTTTCTAATCCGATTGTAAATTTTCCCGATACGGCAGTCAGAAAAAGCCATTTTTGGCAGTTTTGAGAGGACAGAAAATAATGTTTCTAATAGGCCTAAATGAACCTAATTTTTAAACCTATAGTGACATAGTTTGAAGTTGTGTGTTCTTTCCATAGATATACAGATATAATGTGCGTTAATTAGTTTCGTCAAAAAAGATAATACTCGTAACTCGCTACGACGCATTCGAAGGGCAAGTAGGGAGGCCCCTTAGTTGAAAGTCTTCTTCTTTCTCCTGGGTACTTCTACCGAGACCTTGTTCTAGGACACGTTAAACAATAAATAATATCAGTAAATACTCTGACTGTGCAGTCATGACGCGAGAACAAATAATGTTTCTGCATAAATGTGATTCATCATCTTTATAACGAATTCTGACTGAAATGTTACTATAGGAAGTTGACAGTACATTAAACACTTTTTAAACCCTGGTTTCTTTATTTAATCAAGGCATTTTATAAAACTTTACCATTTTTAAACTAAACTTTGCAGGGTTTATATGTAATACTTTCAGAGTTATAGATTCCGCAGTACTCAATAATGCAGGTGTTAGGTCAAAATAAACTACACCTACTGAAAAATTATTCTTGGTAAAACAGGATTCAAAAGGTCTGATTTTACCGTGAACCATCTATACATAGTTAACAAATTCGGCTCGCCAGCCTAGTGAAGTCAATGAATTTACACAACTTCTTTGCACAGCAAGGAAGAACATGAGTCAGCGAAATTTTCGGTTAAGTCTTGTGCTGTTATTGTACGAACTGTCAGCCTTCATTGGCCTAAAGTAAACATTTCAGACTGGCTTCAATGATTTTTTTAAAGTTTAGCTATGCTAAATTGTTATTGTTAAACATATTAAAACAATTAAACTTGAGAAGGTACGAACGTGTGGTTAAAATTTATCTGTGACGTTGTTTATTTCTGACATCCAACTTGCATTTGCTGTAAACCGAACCATTTGAGGTGATGTGTTTGTTTCATCTATTTTATAGGGTTGGTAGAAAGATGCATATTTCATGTTTTATGACGTTAAGGTATAATAGCTGTATACGTGTAACTGAGTGCAGTTGGCACCCCATTCATAGTTATGCCATCAGAACTATGTGTGATCTCTACTGACATTGTGACATCACCCTGTAAGAAACATTTTGTAGAAAGTGTTCCCTGCAAAATTATTTTGTAGTAATCACAAAATAATTTGGTTGTGGCCAAAATGTTTTAGCGGTGCCAAATGTTTTTGTGGTGACCTCAAAATAAATTTTGCAGGGTAAATACTCACAAAATATTTTGTAGCTGTTACAAAACATATTTTTTCCGTGCAGAAACTTGAAAGTAAAACTCTAAACTTTCAAGGCACTAAACTAATAACATAAATTCATCATGGTGGTGTTGCTTATGTTCAAGTTCTGCATGGATTGTGAATTATGTCTAGGGGCACTTCATATATTTTTTGTACTAAAATTAAAGAACAAAATTGATAAGAGAGATCCTCGCCTGGCACATTATCGAATAGTTCTGTAGCGTACCAGTCACTCATTTGTATGCTAAAATTTAAAAATTAAAAGTTCATGATATATTAATCTACTACAAGAACACACTCTTCAAACTATGGCCCTATGCGATTTAATAAAATACAGCAAGATTGTTACGAAATATTATGTTTTGAAAATCACTTTTTCCAGAATGCCTCATATATAGGGAAATGAGTATTTCGCGAGTTCAACGACACGCGTATTAGAATCCATTGTACTACAGTGGAACCTCGTTAATCAAACCCTGTCAATACAAAGTTCTCATTAATACAAAGCCATTTTTATTTCCCTTGGAATGGGACGAGAAATGAAATAATTACTTTAATGTTTAATAAAAATCTTGTTTGTGCATTACATCATGCAATTTCAAGTTCTCAAGTAAAAGGAAGTCATTGTGGTGAAAAGACTATTTGATTTGTGGGGTTAAACAGTGTGACAAAAATTTTAGAAACGTTTTAAGGTTTTAGTGAATAGGCCTACCTGTTAATACAAACCTCATTATTACAAACAGCGAAAATTTTGGTCCCTTCAGGTTTTTACTAGAGAGGTTTGACTGTATTTATACACAAGTCCCGACCATTTGTCTACTAGCTGCTACTCACTGGAACAACAGACAATGAACTAATGGACGGGCTCGAGTATGCATAGTATAGTGGAGTCCAACACGTCGGTCATTCAGCTCGCGAATTATTCCTTTCCTTACTCATATATTAATATTAGGGCTAGGAATATTTCGCGAGTTCAACGACCAACATGCTAGAATCCATTATCCTGTGTATACCGAAGCCCTACCATTTGTCTATTACCTGCTACTCATTCAGACAACAGACAATGAACGAATAGGCGGGGCTTGAGTATGCATAGGACATTGGAATCTACCATGCACGTAATTGAACTCGCGAATTTTTCCTAGCCCTACTCGTATAGAAAAATACCAACCTGATTCCTAAAACAGAGACGTAAAAGTTTTCGTTTGGATTCACGCCATTCTTTCCACAAACTTAAATTACATGTTCAACACTCAAAAGTCCCTTGCGACTTAAATAACACGCTACAATAGTTCACGAGTACAGAATCACCCGTTTCTTTTTGTTTGCATGTGTAATCTTTAAAATCGTTCCATTAATAATTCATTAGTTTTGATGCTGATTACCTGGCTGCAAGCTATACGTTGACAGAGGCCAAAGAAAATTAAATTCATTTTTTTCCACTGTAGTGACAGAAAGTAAAGTGGATAGAGTTTAGCGATTACTTCACAGCAATGATTGTCTGTATTATATCGACGCAATGTACTTGTGCAAACAGCAAGTGGAAGGCATGTCTGATATGGAGGAGGCCAGGAGAAAGTGTGCTTGCTTCTACACGTCAGTTTGTTCACTCACGGCACGTGGATCGAGAGGATCGATACCTCGCTAGTAAATGAAGACTGACAGAGAGTCGTTATTGTTAACTGTGGGCGGGTCATTGATCGATACTCACTACATACCCACGTGCGAGTAATACAACACACAGAGTGCCTTCACACTTAACCAGGGCACATTTTAACAACAAATTCTCCGTTACTAGAGCATGGCATTTGTTGAAGGGAGAATAGTTTTACTATAAAACATGCACCAGTACTGTAGATTTTATTTGGACGTTTTACATGCCCTAGAGGAGCACAAGGTCTTGGCAAAGGAATTAACACCGGAAAAGGGGGGGGGGATGAGAGGAAAGAGTGTACAGGAGATAGGAAACATACGGTCATAAATATAGTTTCATTACTATAAACATCTCTCACTCCGTAGAGGGACAAGTAGTTTTGGGTAAAATATTTTCGCACCTCTTTGTTTCAATGCGTCACGCGCACTTCAGATTCGTGGTCAGTGATTGGATATATTTTTAACTCTCAGCGTCTTCGTGTTATATATCCGCTAAACACAGACGTGTGTGTGGATGTTCGCAGTCACCTTGTCCTGATTGGTGCAGTCAAATAAGTGACCCCCTCTTCACAAAGACACGTTGCCAGTAACCATGAAGCACATAGATGCAGATGTTCAGAAGGTAAACAGAATCGTTTGTCTGGGGCACGGTCGTAGAAGAACAGGTCTGGACACTCGCCTATCTACCAATGTATTTTGCTTGACCCCCTTGTTGTTGGACTGTAGTTCACCAGGTTACCGAGAGTGCTGTGCATCTTTGGCACTGCTAAAGTTAATCCTACTACAGGTTAGAAAGATCAATGTTATAAGTTTGGCACAGGGAAAATTTCTGCCACTTGAGCGCTGGTATCGCTAGTGCACCAAACTGACCAATCGCAGAGCTTTCATGAATTTTAAGTTACACTTAGGGCCGTATCTATAAACGGCTTTCGAATGACAACCAACTGCTATCCCCATAGAGAAAGCATTGGTGAGCAGTTGGTTGTCATTCGAAAGAGGTCTATAGATAGGGCCCTAAGTTGATAATTTAAAACGCGAAATCAGTTTCTTTTCTCTTTAAAATTAAATTTAATGACTAATATAATTTCAGAGTATATTTATATTTAATTTTACTACAGTTTCGTATTTTACTGGTCTCTTAGCGATTGAAGCGAAACTAGTGGCAGAAATTTTCCCTGTGCCAAGCTCTCCCATAAGAAAACGTATTTTCTTTCTAACCTGTAGTAGAATTAACCTTAGCACTTCAATCAGGGCGGTCAGGCTCAAACTATAGGAACTGACTTACATTCGTCTCATTGCTGACCTGCCTCCAGACAGTGCTGCTAGGGAAGTAGGAACACGTGACCACACGCCACTGCTAACTTGACCATACAGAGCTCACCGTCGCTCATACGTCAGGGGAAGGGAGGTGAAAGGCGATGGGAAACGAAGGAGTAGATATGTAAAACAAAGAGGAAGAAATACCCGCTCGTCATCCCGCGCTAATAATGATCTTGGCAGTTAAGGGTTTTCAAGTGCGATCAAGTATTTATACGAAACTGTAAGTTTTGCAGACGATACTTGTGAGTGCAGTTTCCTCTTACACGGAAAAAATTTAGCTGGCGTATTTTTCACATAATGGTCCGTCAAACTCTAAATTTGCATGTTCTGCAGCCACGCAAATAGTGAAAACCGATGGACTTACGTACGTGAAATTATTCCCAGTGAAATGACATACTATGAGCTACCTAATAGAACATTTAAAAAAACCGTGAACTGCTTTAGTATTTTTAAAAATTGTTGAATTTACAACTTGTTTCTGTACTTTTGCAACATTTTTTAAATTCAAAATATTACATCGTGAGTGTTTTAATGATTTATTGCATAGCTCATGGAATGTAAGTTCATAGTGAATTGTTTTGTTTAAGTAGGTCAGTTGGTTTTCACTATCAACACGGCAGTGTAACAAGCAAATTTTGACTTTGACGCCTCATTGTGAGAAAACTATGAGAGCTAACATTGTTTCGTAAGAGCAATGTACCCACTAGTATCGTCTACAAAACTAACAACATTTCATAAAAATATAAAATTATGACTTTATCGCACTTTAACACCCTTAATAAAGTGCCACTGGCGCTGCCGACGCAGCGAACACAAGGCACTCCGGGGCAGTTGCAAAATTCTTTTCACCAAAAATCACTTACCGATGACAATAAGCTCAGACCGGTAATATACACAGGCCCACTGACATGTAGGCTAGGCTTCAAGAATACAGGATGAGTCGGGAGGAAAGGTACATGCTTTGAGGGGTGATAGTACTGGTGATTCTGAACAAACTGTTTCTAATAAACACATGCCCTTTTCTTAACCGTTTCAGAGAAACCGAATGAAAACAAGGAACGGGAAATGTGCAGGTGACGGTAAATAACGATACTGTTATCGTATGTTTTGTTTAATTGTACCTTTCCTCTGGACTCATCCTGTATATGTGAATTCCAGCAAACAACAGCTGCTCATTGGTAGGATCACCTGATTTTCACGAAAAGATTATTGCGCCATTTCCTTTCAATGCCTTACGTACAAACCTACAGATCTGATTTTGGCCAATGATTGGATGTTTTTACTCTCAGCGGCCAGCATATGACAGACACGTGGAGTCACAGTAACCTTAATTTTAAATGAAAGACAAACGTACTGTCAATAACCATGAGACAGAAGTGCAGATGTGCACACAATTAAAAAAAATTGTACATTTACAAGGAAATTCTTGTAACGTAATATCAGAACATTATCACTCAGATAATAAAAGTAAGATGTCAGAAACATTTTAAAGTGGTTACAAATATCGTAAACAACTTTGGAAGGAAGTAAAATAATGCTAATGAGCAGATTTTTCGTATTGAAACAAAATAAACCTAGGAGACCTTTCACATTTTACAAAACATTTCGTACTGTCACAAAAGAATTTTTTGGAAACTAGTTTCCAAAAAAAATTTCGTAACACAACAAGCAATTATTGTAAAATGCACAAGATATTAGCTGTAAATATACAAAATTTGTTTGTAGATTTACAGAAATGTTTGTAAATATGCAAACAAATTTGTAAATGTACAAGACTTTTGTCAATTTTACAAAATATTTTCGTAGTGTTACAAAAAACTTTTTTGGAAACTGGTTTACAAAAAACTTTTTGTAAAAGTACAAAAAAAATTTTACTGTGCAACGTAAGGCATTGAAACAATGTGGTGCAAAATCCTTTTCACCAAAAATCAGTGTCTTTACTCTATGCTAAAGACTGGAAAACTTCGCGAGTTCAAAGGCCTGTAGGCGAACCTCCAAAAATATCTGTGTGTTTAGACAATCTTTATCCGATCACTGGATGCTCGCTGACACAGTGATGTCACGTGATTGAGTCTGCATTTAGTCGCTTCTTAACTATTGGTTCAGCGCTCTACTGAACATGTCAAATACGTCAAGCCTCAATTAGACGAGTGACATGAACTTACAATTATAGCTTGTACCCATAAGAAAACGCGCAATTTTCAGGCCCTTACTCTATAGCAGTACTCTCTCACATTGTTACCACACACATACATATACAATTTTATATATATATATATATATATATATATATATATATATGCTACAAACATACTATTATTACTTTCAAAGGAAACCTTTGAAAGAAAAAGTGTAGAAACGCCAAACATAAGTTTTCTAATTTTGTTTGCTACTAGGCAATATTTCTTGCCCGCAAGTTAAATATCCTCAAAGTAAAATCTTTCTTTATTGTGAAGACATAGTTCGTATTGTAATATAGGCCTACTCTCCGAAACGCAGTGAAAGTGCTGGAGATCGTAAAATAAGGACTTTGCTTCTTTCTTGGGTAGGCGGGTCCTCCATGGCATGCACGCGACTGTACCTGACCAGAATGTCTTCAGCACTTGTTGTGACAACAGCGGCGCCACGGCCGGCAGCTCCAGCGGGTAATGAGCGGGAAATGACGGGGATTAACCTTTGTCAGGTTGGCAGCCGTGGAGAGGCAGAGGGGCTGGCACTGTCGCTGCAGTCGAAATGTCAGTGCAAACAGCCCTTCTTCCTTCCATGCCTTCCGAGCCCCCCTCCCCTTCCTGACCATCTCTTTTCAACGGCAAAAGTCAAAACACCACCAAGCCTTGTCGTAAATCCTTTCCTCGAGAACAACAATCTTCCCACTGGCTGTGCTACCTCACTCTTTGCCTTCCAGTACATTTTCTTGTCCGACCCTTTCATCTACGAATTAACATATCTTACCGTCAAACCGACAGTTTGTTGTCCTGCATTCATACGTTAAAGTCACTGCCTATCACACGCTTAAATTGCGTAGCAGTGTATTCGTAAGCAGGTTTTTATATGAAACCATTCCACCTGCACCCATTGTGCCAATTCGAAAATAATACACGCTTCAGGCAATTACGAAATGTCATTGTTAGGGCCACGATTTTGTCGCGAAAAGATTTTTGCCCCACTTCGTTTCAGTGTCTCTCGTGCACATCGGTAGCTCTGATTCAAGGTTATTGGCAGCGCGTCTTTGTTCAGACACGTTTCTCATTTGACTGCACCAATCAGAATAAGATTATTGTGACTCCTTACGTCTGCAATTTGCCAAGGCAAGTGAGAGTAAAATTATCCAATTACAGGCGATGTAGCAGACCTGTAGACGTGCACATGACGCATCGAAACCAAATGTTGCAAAAATCTTTTCACCATAAAATCGTGGCTCTAGTCATTGTTTAAGACACATAGCTAGGGCCCGGTAGTTTTCGCGAAAAGATTTTTGCACCACTTTGTTTCAGTGCCTTACGTGCGCACCTGCATCTCTGCTTTGTGGTCAGTGATTGGATGCCTTAACATACAACGTCTGGAGGTTAAACCCGCAAATCACAGACGTGTTGTGTCACAGTTATCCATGTACTCATTGGCGCAGTCAAATGAATAACGACTCTGCACAAAAACACTCTGTCAATAGCCATGATGTCGATTTGCAGGTGTACACGTAAGACACTGAAACAAATTGGGCAAAAATCTTTTCGCGAAAACTACCGGCCACTACACATAGCTCATTAAAAACACCTTTTCTGAACCCTGCAACATAGTTGCAAACGGCCTTCTCAGACTACCGTATTTGAAAATGTTTTGTTCGGAATAATGAGAAACTCATAAGTGTGCGCTGAACTTTGCTACAGTCTTTGTACCAATAAAATTAGATTGTCACCGCTTAAGATTGTTTTATAGGGGAAAACGCATAATTTTATATTTGTATGACGTTGTGTTAGTTTTACAGACGTTACTTTTAACAACATTTCCCACTCGAGAAACTACTTTAGGTCTCATAGTCTTCCCACAGCGGCAGGTCTAAATCAAAATTTGCAAGTTACGGGAACATGCTATTAGCAGGGACCCTTCTTTTTCGCGAAAAGAATTTTGCCTCACTTACTTTCCTTGCCTTACGTGCACATCTGCAGTTCTGCTTCGTGGGCAGTGATTGGCTATTTTAACTGTCACGAGGCTTGGGATTCTACAGGTAAATCCCACACGTGTGGCGTTGCAGGAACTTTATTGTAATTGGCTCATTCAAATGAGATACGGCTCTTCACAGACACGCTGCCAATAATCATGAAGCAGAATTGCAGTTGTGTACTAAATACACTGAAACAAAGTGGGGCAAAATTCTTTTCGCGAAAAACAAGGGTCCCTACCTATTAGCAAATACTAACTGACTTACGCGAAAGAAATAACTTACTCTGAAATTAAATAGTATGGGTCATGTGATAAAAGATTTAAAATCTCACAATGCAATTCCTTTATATTTAAAAAAATTCTAAAAATAACGATAAATTTCTTAATGCATGGCCATTTAAAAAAAATACGAAGGGACTTAGTTGTGTGGTTTTAATTCATTTAGCAGATGACCCATTCTATCAAAGTTCAGTGTAAATTATGTCGTTCTAGTAAGTCAGTTACTGTTTGTTATTAGCATGTTCCCGTAACTTGCAAATTTTGACTTTGACGTGCTGCTGTGGGAAGACTATGAGAGATAAAAAAAATTTCACGAGTGAGAGAGCCAGCCATTCACTAACGGTATACCTAGGGCTGTATCTATAAACGGCTTACGAATGGCAACCAACTGCTCACCAATGCTTTCTCTATGGGGATAGCAGTTGGTTGTCATTCGAGAGACGTTTATTGATATGGGCCTGTAGGAGTTCAGATGTTAGAATGTTTGAATGAATCCGGTTTTAGCTTTAAGGCATCCGGTTGTAGTTTAAAGGCACTTTGCTGTTGTTACAATCGTATAATTTTTTAAATAAATAAAATAATGAAATTAACTGCAGGTATATAATAAGTTATAATTAGAGTCTGGGAAAATGCATGTGTTCATTGACGTGTAGGATAGTCTCCAAGAACATGTGTGCATTATCCAGTTATCTGCTCGCTGACACAGTGATGCCACATTATTGAGTCTGCATTTAGTTGATTCTGTACTATTATCTTAGCGCTCTCCAGAAGATGTCAAATACGTCAAGCCTCAATTAGATGAGTGACATGAACTAGCATATTTTTTGTTTTCTTTTGGCAGTCATTTATTTCGCAATGGAGTATGTACCAAGTAAATAAATCCAGTCGTGCACTCCCATTGCACAGTTCTTTCAAAGATCATAGCTTATAAAAAACGCGAATTTTTCAGGTTCCTAGTTATAATTGTAAATATGTATCTATAGGGTTGTGAATCATGCCAAGACTTCTGTTGTCTTATTATTGTATATTATTTTCATAAGGTTTAGAATAAATTAGGCAACGATATTAATTTTGTTTTGTTTATCAAGTTTTCCACAGAGCCGCGGTTTACGAAATGGCTGGAGCACTCCCCTCCCAACAATTCTATACGTGTTTGATTCCCGACGGGGTCGGTCCCCGGATTTTCACATTGGAGAGTCGTGTCAGACGATTCCGCTGATCGCACGGGAAAATATATTTTGTGGGTAGCTTATTTGCCCTGCAAAATGTATTTCGTTGACACCACTAAAATACTGTGGCCACAACGACATTAGTTTGTGTTTGCTATAAAATAATTATGCAGGGATGACTTCCTACAACATTTTTCTTCTAAAGCGGCGGGCTTTCTTGGGGATCGCCCGTTTTTTCCCGCCCCGTCATTTCGGCGCCGCTCGATATGCCTACTCACATCATGTCACCTCTCACCAGAGCAAGTTCTAGATGTTATGTGCTGACCACGATCGTAGAAGAACAGATCTGGACACTCGCCTCGCCTGGAAACTTGACCCCCTTGTTGTTTGGCTGTAGTTCACCAAGTTACCGAGAATGCTATAGGTTTTTGGCGCTGCTGTTATAACGGTCGGCTCAAACTCCGCCCACTTCCTCCCCACTAAGATAAAACAATTTATCAAAAGGAATTTTTATGAACTTTTGAAATACTTCCTTCGTTCACAAATTTAAGAAAAGGCTCCAGCAATCTTTATTTACTTTATAAATTTAACAATGGAAAAAAAGTGGACAGAGTTTGAGTCTGACCGCCCGGAAAACAGCGCCAAAAAGTACGACATTCTCGGTAACTTGACGAACTACAGCCAAACAACAAGGGGGTCAAGCAAAATACATTGTTAGATAGGCGAGTGTCCAGACCTGTTCTTCTACGACCGTGGTGCTGACCAAAATCTCTTCAGTCATTCAATTCCTCCATCCTGAGCGAACCTGGCCGCGCCCAGGTTAATACATTGTAAAAATCCATAATGCTGCACTTTGGAGGCATATTTCAGTTTGTCTCAAAATGCACTTTTCAACATAAACATTAACACAGTTTAAAGTAGGCTACTTTCTAGTGGCATACAACACGAAGTCCGTATTGTGTTTAAAAAAAAAAACACCTTTTTGGGTGTTAAACAGTAGAATTCACTAGCGAGTCACAATCTTCAAGCTACTCTCCTTAAAAATATTATATTTGTGACTTAGTGACTTATGCCTCCGAGGTATAGAATTGTGTCTGGGTTTTGAATGTTGTGTAACTGGAGCACAAGGAGCGGGCTTGGAGCCTGGGAGCACTCAGGTATAGTCTGTTCATTTTAAACTCCGCACTCACCTACACTTTTAATAACCAATAACTTATTTTATTTGCGCTAAATATATAGCCTACTAAGAGTGCGTGGTAGATAAATAAACGCTAAAAACATATTTCGATTTCTACGTTTTTTTTTTTTTTCGAAGCCAATATGGATAAAATACTCAATGACAATCCTAGATAACGGTAATTGCTAACTTTGTGAGTAAATATTTATCCAGAATTACTAATTCGTTACGCGTGATCTCTTGCGCTGCAGTTAAATGCACGAGGTTCCGGCGTCAGAGATTGTGCCTCAGAAGTTCGTAACACTGGAAACTATTTTGTTTAAAACGTTGCCTAAAACATTGTCTAGGATTTCTATTGTTTAAATTTCGCAAATTGGCTTCAAGAAACCTACAGTTATAGATAGGGACCTTTGTTTTCGCGAAAAGAATTTTGCCACAGTTTCTTTCAGTGTCTTACGTGCACATCTGCAATTCTGCTTCACAGTTATTGGCAGCGTGTCTATGCGAAGAGCCGTAGCTTTAAATTTTTTTTTTTAATTTGCTAATTTTTATTACATTTAGAATTTTTTTAAATACAAAATATTTATGTGAAGGGTTTGTATACGCTTCAATTTTTAGACCGTGGCATGTAGCTTTGATGTGATTTTTTTCCATTTCATTATGTTCACTGGTTTTCAAGTTTTGTATGAAGTAAAAATATGCAATTTGAACCAACATTATGAAAAAACTGGCTGAGTTAAAATTTTTTTCGTAAGAGGTAAATGCTCTCTCAAATAATGTCTATGAATCTAACACTATTTTATACAAATATAAAATTATGATTTTTCCCCACTTGAACGCCCTTAAGGGTGCCGCCTACCCGCGTGGGAGGCTCAAAAGCGACGGAGCACTAACGTCGACCTTGAAGCTCGCATCAAATGCCTTTTCGCCTCAACGAGCCAAGCGCTGAACTAGCGTGCAAGCTTCCCGCCGAACAGTTTATGCTATGGGACATTAAGCGGTGACCATATAATATTATCGGTGGAAAATCTGCAACTAAGTTCAGTGCAGGTAGCAACCTGAGTTCGACATACATCCGGTTAGTACATTTTGAAGTACGAAATTCTGAAAAGACAGTTTTTATCCATGTTGGTGTTCTTAGGAACAGTGTTTTTAATGAGCGTGGCGTCTTAACAATTAGGTTCCAACATTGTCTGAAGATTTTTCTTTTCGTACGTTGGCACAATGGGCGCAAAAGTAATGTTGTTCTGATTGGCGCAGTTAAATGAGAGACGTCCCTGCACAATATACTCAGCCAATAACCCCGAGACAAGGCTGCAGTCGAGCAGATAAGACACTGAAGCAAGGTACGGCAAGGTAAGTGGGTTTTACGGTCGACAGCGAGGTCGTTATAGACCGTGACACAACTTGGTACAATGACAGCAGCTGGGAGAGGAGTCAGCCATGGCCTGTTTAGGAACCATCCCAGAATCCACCTGGAGTGATTGTGGGAAACCACGGAAAACCGAAATCAGGATGGACGTAGCCAGGGATTGAACCTGGGTCCTCCGGAATGCGAGTTCAGCATGTTGTCGTTGCGCCACCTCGCTCAGTGTGATTGAAACATGTTGGAGCAACATTTTTTTTTACCAAAAATCTGTGGCACGTCATATGCAACTTAAAAATATGTTATGGTTGTCAGTTGTGTGCGGACTACAGAGTGACGAAGAGATACCACGGCCACTCGACAAGTTGTCGAGTACTATAAGCTAGTATGGGGTTGCAGGGGTTGTGGAAGAGGATATATGGGAAGGGGGGGGGGTTCCTAGCGTACAACACTCTTCTTTGCCAGCAGGGACAAGTCACGATGTTGAAAGCACCACTCGAGAAGCTGTGAACTAACTCGCGACCACTCTCGTCTTTGACTCCGGTGATGTTTCCACGGCGTGGGGTGGCTGGATGGAGGGTTGGAGTGTAGGGTAGGTAGTCGTCAATGTCGGAGCTGCCGCCAGCCGGACTTGCAAAAGGCCGGGGGGTGCCGTGCCATTTTAAACCCCAGCGGCGGATGAGGAGTGAGGGAAAGGTATATGGTTCGCCTCGAAAGGTCTCCCCTAATTTGAATGAGCGAGGGGTTGCTCTCGTTGTAAGGGTCGCGGAGTGAGGGGGGAGAGTTGTCCTGCGTGCAGAGTGATGGGATTGGTCGGTGACACTACGAGAGGGGAAAGGGATGAGGGTATCTGCCGATCCAACCGCCATGTTGCAGGGGACGTCGAGGTAGTTGGGGTAATACAGGGTTATGACTCGTCTGTATGTGCAAGTACACCATACCTGCAAAATACTCGGATTGCCAACGATAATACTGCGTATATTTCACAAATACAGTACTTTTGCGTCGTTAAATACAACTCAGTGTGTTATTGGATTTTCTACAATTTTACATTGTTGTGAACACAGGTTGTGATCGCACATCTAATGGTAATACGAGTAATTATTAGCATATTACACGAGATAAACATCTTCTACTTTTAAAACGCATTGATTAGGGCATATTTATGTAAAATAATTTGCCCCCCCCCCAAAAAAAAAAGTAACTTTAAAAGGTTTTCATTAACGAAGGTTATACTTACAGGAGCTTAAGTTTCGGGGATTTCTTCTAGGTTAGCTTGAACGGCGAATCGTATATATACTTCACTGTCAATTCTATGATTGGACGGCAGCTGTTTTGATAACTTGCAGCCAATAATAAATAAGGATATGTTTTGTGGTACTATCGAATTCTGCCCACTTGTACGGTTCGAAGCCAATGGATAACTGATAGTTGCCAATGCATGTAGGATAGGCCGTTGCCAGACGAGTCCACAAAATGCTCGCACCTTTTCAGCTTTTACTGCTGGCAGATTTTGTTATCTTTCTCAGTAGTAAGACAGAACGAGGTGTCACGACGGTAGCACGGGACACGGGTTCGATACCCGGCTCCGGCAATCCTGATTTCGCTTTTCCATGTTTTCCCTAAATCGCTCCAGGCGAATGCTGTGATGGTTCCTTAACAAAGACGATGGCTGACTCCTCTTCCAGCTGCCGTCATTGTACTTCGCTGTCGACGAGACGTGAACCCACTTAGCTTATTTTAGCCACAATTGTTATTGTTATTAAATGAGATGAAGTACCATATACCTACAACAATATGTGCCAGTCTGTCAACTAACTACTGCACTTTGCTACTGTGTATGCTACCCTGCTAACAGCTCGGTAATGCTGGTTGCATGTACACTGAGCATCATGGAGGCAAACTTCGTTGAAATTCAGGGATGATCGTACGGTGATGATTAGTGAGTGAATGAGAGATTTTGGTCAGCGGTTAACATCGAGGTCTTCAGCGCTGGTGAGGGGTGATATGAGGTGAGTATGGAGCAGTGCCGGAACGATAAGGGCGAGAAAAGCCGCCGACCAACGACATCGTCCGGCACGATTACCACATGCGGAAGTCCAGGGAACGATCCCGCCGGGATTCAAACCCGTATCGCCTTGGTGGCAGGCGAATTGTCTGACCACTCGACCACCGCGACTTCCATGATGGTTTGTGTTCTGTCCGAAAAGGATGAAGACTATGCGAGGTGATACTGCCGGTGGTTCGCCATTGGCTTTCGCAGTATAGGTCAGGGGGGACAACACAACACATAGTCATGAACACAGAAAGGCAACTGTAAATATTCACCTCCCCGACCGGCGACCGGGGACCCTTGACCCAGCGGCGAAGAGGTGGAGCCATTGAGTCGACCGGTCGGACATGTGTAAACTTACACAATTGTTCTAAATATCACCTGATGTTAACGTAAAGCAAACTGCAGGGTTTATTTTTCATTAAATTATTACAGTTATTCAACAACTAAAAAATATTTTGAATATTTTTTTATAATTTTTAATAATATTTCCTGTTATACGAAATAATATAAAATAATGTGTAAGGACAAAGGAAGCCAATCAATCATTTAACATCTAGATTTAAATTGTATCATAGTTTCGTGAGAAACGTATTTAGTAACACACTGCAACTCATTTAAAGCGCGTGGAAGGAGGGCCCCTTAATGCTACCTGCTACAACAGTGGTAAGCACCGTACTTGTGCTGCCAGAGATTATCTCCGAGTGCTGCTGACTTTACATTGCTGTCTACACGATGTCAATCATAGAGGGCCAACTCTACAGAACTGGTAGATACTGTACAATTCTGTACAAGGTTGATAGTGAGTTAACACTCTAATTGGTAATGCAATTAAATCGGCTTATTCAGAAACTATATTACGTTATTTTCAAACCGTTACAACTTAAGTCAGTTTTAAAAAGTTATGAATTTTGTGATGAAAATCACATGTATATATCTTTAACTAGTGGATGTTTATGACATAAATTCCAAGTATGCGAGACAAAAGTTTTTAATGCTTGGATTTTGATTTGTGATTTACGGGATTTCTGATAAAAACGATTTATTTGTTTTGTAAAATATAATTCTGTTTGTTAATGGTAATTAACGACAAAAGTGTAGTAAACATTTCATATATTTTTATTATGTGTAATATATGTCACAGTAATCAGGCTCTTGCAAAGCTAATTCCTTAACCCTCAGAAATATTTATTGCATGTTAAGTCCATCTCTGTTGAAAGAGCCTCAAAAAACGCTCCGTTTATTGAGAACAATCTGTATATGGCGTGAAGAATCAATACAGAATATTATAATTAGAAATGATGGTAGGCCTATACCGCGAAAATGTTCTGTGTCAACATAGCCTTGAAAACGCTGTAGTTTCTCGCCACATATATGATTGGACGATACACATCTGCCACTTTGTAGCTGTCTGCAGACCAACAACAGACATTAAATATTACAATAATGTGATTCTTATTGGCACAGTCAAATAGGGTAACAGCTTGACGTACAAGGAAAACCATAATCTGTAAATGTATTCAATAGTTTGAGAGAATGTAAGCTATCATGCACCAAAACAACACAAATGTGGCAAATAAACATGCGTGGAGAAGTGTACATTTGGCGTTAGATTCCACTGGCCTATATACCTCTGAAAACGGTCTGTGACGCTGTTGACGCCAAACCATGGTATCTTTGTGTGCTCGCATTTTACTGTTAACCTTATATCATTGGTTTAAATATTCCTTCAAACGCGCCACGCAAACTACCGGCCAACACCAGAAGTCATACAAGCTCACAGTAACTTTGACTCCGGTCTACCTTCAGATAATGCGAAATTTGCATATCCCTAAACTTGGTTCATAAAAGGGACACTTGACGGAAAAATTTTTTTGTGTTAAAAATTGTAATGTTTAGCCTATACAAGATATATTTTGTTTTATAGACAAACATTTTGACTACCTTCTACTGTAATGAAAAATCTTTAGCTTTCATAGTTTTGCTATAACTTCATGTCAAAATCCAAATTTGCAAAAAAATACAATATTTCTATACTTTTTAAAAAAAAATTCTTGGAATATTTTTAAATTGTAATTTCAAATTTCAGAATTTTTTAAATACAATTTTTTGTAGACGTAATCTTGTAGCCTACGATTTCATTATCCGGTGTGAATTTTTATCAGTTCAGTAAAGTCAGTTAGTTTTCCTTTATAGCATGAAGCCGTTTTGTGCGAATTTGGACTTTGACATGCCGTTATAAAAAAAACTACGTAAGCTAAAAAAATTTAATTACAGTAAAAATAAATCACAATGCGCATATCTAACAAAAATGCCATATCGCGTACACAATTAAAAATTTTTAAAACAATAAAATATTTTTGTCAAGTGTCCCTCCAGACCTTCGCCTACGCTGTGCAAGCAGTAGGCCTACGCCAATGCCTGGAGAATATCCGATACCAACCAGGAGTATTTCTAAAGACGTGTTCTACAACAGCCGTCTTTAGTAGAAGGCTGCGGCCTCAGATCTGGCAACCCTGCCAGGAAGGGTCATTTTAACACTTCTTTTGTCTCACCACCGGCTGTGGCTTCCCCTGATTCGCCTATATGTAGGGCACAATAACGAATCAGGCAGAGCCATTGCCTATGGAGAGCTAACAGAAGTGTTACAATGACCCTTCCTGGCAGGGTTGCCAGATCTAAGATCGCGGCCTTCTACTAAAGACGGATGTGGTTCTACTCTTCAACACAGAGCACGAGGTTGCATTACTACGAGAACCTCCTGTAGCAATAGAGAATGGTGATCAGATAGTCATAGCTCTTACTGTGTAGGTTTTATGACACATGGATATTAGACATTCCGTTCTTGCCTTTCTGCATACTACAGCCTCTCAAAATATTGAATGGGCGTCCATAATCTTCCCGAAAATAGTTCTCGCATAAACAATATTTCCAGCATTTATTTTGCATTAAAGTTTTTTTTCGTGAATTGTTCTGCGAAATGTCATTTTTCCGAAAACTGGTTTGCCGAAAAGTCTTTTTCCCTAAAGTCGTTCTTCCCGAAAGTTGTTTTGCCGCATATACATTTACCTAATTTTTCAACATCTCCTTACACTTCACAGAAAGTAGTTTTACCGAAAATTAACTACCCGAGTAGTCGTTTTGCCGAAAGTCGTTTTCTTTAAAGACGTTTTGCCGAAAGTCGATGTGCGGAAAGTCATGTACCCAAAATTCGTTTTCTCTACGTTTTCGGGAAAGAAATTTTCGGGTAAATAACGTGTACAACTTTACACATTTTTCTTATCATCCTGTATTCAATGTATAACATCAGGGGTTGCTGCATGCTGGCGCTTAGCACGTTGTTGATCGAGACAGTACTACAGTGCCGCATGTCCCTGGCGGGTTCCAGTTGCAATAATTTCCCTCGTCGCTCGATACCCCCACCCCTACCTCCTCCTGCACCACCCCTCTCTATCACTCTCTCTCACCGCGCAGCTCTCTTGTGACACCGCCAGCAGGATGCCACGTACTTCCCAGCTAGTACATCAGCATGGCATGTATGTGCCTCAGCTGTACAGGATGGCCCAAAAGTCCCGCATCATAGCACAGGCAGTTGTGTTCCTATTGCAAGTGAATCACACATATTTAGTGTAAGTTGTTCTTCCTATATGATGCGGGACTTTTGGACCAACCTGTATGTTCACACCAGGGTGATATATTCTCCTCGCTGCTACGATATACTTCACCTAACTCCGCAGAAGTGTGTACTCGAGGTTCGCCATAAACTGACCACGTTTGAAAACCATCTTGTATAGAAATGTATTTTAATTAATATTAAATAATAAAATTTTTTAAGGGGCTGAAAATAACGAAATATTTTCTCTTACAAAAATGACTGTAAGATTGAGAAGCAAAACGTGATAATTGCATGAATAATTGACCTAAGTCACTAACAATTTTATTGCACTGTGAACTAGCAAGCAAGATTCTCACCGATCCATTTTTAACTGTGGATCTTTAAGGCGATATTAATGTTTTACGCTTAAACGAGAGCAGATATCAAAAATCTGTTTGGCAGTTTTGTTTAAAATCGTGTTCTCCATGTTGGCTGATTTTTTTTAAAGCAGTAAATACTATGGTTATTGGCACCGTGTCATTGCGTAGATGTTTTATTGTGCAATTCATGACATGGTAACTGCTACACCACACATCTGTGAGTAAAGTATAGCTCGCCAAAACACAGGAAGATTGAAACATCCAATCATTGATCACGAAGCAGAACTACAAGCATTTACGGAAGGCATATAGAAACAATATGGTGCAAAAATCTTTTCACGAAAATCAGGGATCAATCCTTATTTGCTACTGTGTAAGTTAATTATGTGTTTATTTATGCTGTGTGATATTTGCACAGATGGACGTGTTTCTGACGTAGGTGTTATAGCAAATGCTGTATTTTACTGGGAAGTGTAAATTACGGCACCTTTTCCAGGTGATTCCAAGGTTCCTCTGAACTATGTAGGCCTATTCATTTATGACGACGCGTTTGCGTAACGAGAAAACTGTGTAGGTTAAACTGACCATATATTGTTACACACCATAATATCGTGATCAATGACTTTGCTGCCTTCCCAATATTGGGAAGTATCTGTTCACAGTTCACTAGGTACCATCCACAATAAGTGACCACTGTATCAAAAATTACATCACAGTTAAAATGTTTAATATGTTTCTGGTACTGAAGTTCGAAGTCTTAAGTTTCACGAAGCAGGGTACGTTTACTATATATATATATATATATATATATATATATATATATATATATATATATATATATATATATATATATATATTTATTTATTTATTTATTTATTTATTTATTTATTTATTTATTTATATACATGAAACCGTACCCAGAAAGGGACTTAGTAGATGACAGGAGAATTCACAACTACCGTTCACTAGATTCACTATCAACAGAGACCGAAAAATTGTCCGGTTAAATGGCCTGCATGGTATACACTCTAGATCTGAATTAGTGAATATTCACTGATTCACGCTGATAGATGGAGCGGTTTCAACAATTTGAATAAGTGAAAATAGTCACTGCTTAATTTGTGAATATTCACTGATTTTCTTCAAGCGTGCCAACATCTCACAAGTGAAACAGTGAATATTGGCCGGTTTTTTTTTTCCAGTTATTTTCAAAGAACAGTTTTCACTTATTGAATCAGTGAAAAATTACTGAAAAATGTGTGGACATTCACTAATTAACTTGTGGAATGTTGGCACTATTTATCGGAATCAGTGAATAGTCACCGATTTCACAGTGGTTTCTCACTGATTCAGTTTGTTGAAACTGCTCCATCCATCGGCGTGAATAAGTGGATATTCACTAATTAAGATTTAGAGTGTACTCCAATCCTCTGTGCATTATCGCTAATTTGCTGCCTGCCCATTGGCCGTTGCTCCCGTGACCAGGCGATGCAGGTAAGGACGTGATATGATTCGCTCCTCGTTTACTTCCAGCTTTGATATTAGTTCAAGTTGCTCCAGATAGTGTTCTATGTTCTAGTAAACTGTGATATTAGAGCCACAGATTCCTGATTAAATTAATATTGCCTCACATTGTTTCAGTGCATTGCACGCACGGCTTTAGCTGTGCGTCATGGCCATATTATAACCAACATGTCTGTTGTCTTTGTGCGGAGCCGACGTTCATTTGACTCACAGTAAAAATAATCTTCTTTTACAAGAAAAAGGGTTTAATTAATGTCATAACAATTATGAGTTCAGGCACTTACAACAATAATGTCGCAGATAATGAAAGTCGTATAAATTTTCTAATTACCTGTAGGGACTAGTACAATATATTTTTATGACCAGTGTGTTTGATACCAAGCAAAATAACTTACGAAGGCATGTCACATTTTACAAAATATTTTGTACTGTTACAAAAAAATTTCTTGGAAACTGGTTTCCAAAAAAAATTTTTTTTTGTGTCACTTCGAACAATATTGTTGTCAAATGTACAAGAATTTATTTGTAAATGTACAGTTATTATTTGTTCGTATACAAATATGTTTGTAATAAACAGACATACATGTATATTTCCAAGCATTTCCTGTAAAGTTTACAATATTTTTTGTTACCTTACAAATATTTTTTTTGAAAACTATTTCCATTTTTTTTTGTAAAAGTACGAACTGTTTTTACAGCGTGTGCCAATTATAACAATGTTACTGCAAACCTACACAACCTTGACGTACAGATGCACTGAAGCAAGTTGGTACAAAGTTGTTTTCACAAAAAAACTGGTGGCTTTGACTGAACCAACTGCTAGCTAGAACAAATACGTGCTCTTTTTGTATTCTAGTTAGCCTAAAATGAATTTGCGAATTTTTCCAGTTCATAGTTATCAGTCTGCAAGTTGACAATATCACCAATGTAGTTTTAACTTATTGTTGTAATTCACAACTTTCTGAGCCACTGAGAAATCATTAAAACTGATCTTTTCAATTGTCTGTGGGGTGAAATTCAAACATTAGCCTCGACCTCCAAATATCCAAAGTACAGTACGTGCAAAATTAATCAGAAACGCGTGCAAACTACTTTAAAAATGGAAGAGGATAATTTGTTCCGATGAAAAAAAACTGTCGTAGATGTGGTTAGTTTTCTGACAGAAATTGACACTGCCGAATGGAAAGAACTTTACGAATGCACACCGATACTACACGTCAACTGTCCCGGGTAATTGGTGAACAAGAACAACTCTATAGGGAGAATGAAAAAAATAGTGATGTAACAAACTTTACCTTATGTCCTATAGGATGAAGTGTTGCAAACTTTATGATAATACCTCGAGGATGTCTCAAACCTTTAATAACACAATTTGAGCGGATAATAGTGAGGGATAGTCCAAGGTGTAGAAAAACAGTTAACGCCAATAATGAACAAACCTCTTTTCATTTAATTTAAACTACACCGTTGTATCTGTGTAGCCTGTATCGGCACAATCCAATGTACGAACCCAAAGCCAACCGAACTGGGAACTCACGTCTCTCGCGGATGGTTCGCGCTTCGACTCCGGGGACGGACCGCTGGCCTGGCTGTGCCCACCTGGACACCGGAGCTGGCTGCCCCTCGACGTGGTTGACGACCCTCTGGCTCGATGTCGCCCAGCACCTCGTGTCTCCTTGCGACGGCTCTGCCTCGCGCAGGCTTTTCGCAAGCCTTTATAGTCGGGACCCGAGATGGATGTTACTAAAACAACCTCACTCAGCTTGCCCCGCCCTCGGCTGCGTTCATGGCTATGTTACTCTCGTAACAGTGAGAAGCTCAGGTACCAATATACTCTCTGATCGTTTGCCACTTCTAAATTGTTCAAGATAACTGCCGTCCAGTCATACAGATGTAAGATATTTGTCTCTGTATGTACGTCTTACGTGCACATCTGCAGTTCTGCGTTATGATTATTGGCAGAATGTCTTTGATCAGACGCATCAGTTATTTTACTGTGCCAATGAGAGAAAAGTTACTGCGACACTACACATTTGTGATTTGCGGGTAGTACCACATGACGAGAGTTAAGAGCTTTTTCCCCGAGTTTTTTTTTTTCAGACTGGTGACAATAACTCAAATATTTTTTAACCAAAAGTTTTTAAATAATTTGAGTCAATGTGCAATCACACGATGCACAATACTGCGGACGCGTTTTTTTTAAATAATGTACCATTCGCCAGCAAAAAAATAATTTCCTTCATTTTTTGCTTATTTTCACGACGAAAAACGTGGTACTTTGGGTAATGAAATCTAAAAAACCGTTCAGTATAATTCTACAAAAAAATTCAGCTACAAATTATAACATATAAATGTCAAAACTGTGCAGCGATATTTTGATACGGGTATTAGGTAGCAATAAAAAAAATTTGAAATCACTGCAAAACTCCGTAACAAGACCTTAAAAACCCCCAATAATCAGAACTTCTGGTTTACGTACACACAGCATTGGAACAAATTGCTGCAAAATTCTTTTTTCAAAATATCAGTAACTGTAAATACAAATGAGGAAGTTGGTTACCACGTTTCATACGCTTCCAATTAAGAGATCACATTTATGGCAGAATTTTATTCAGATGAACTGCGAGCCATAAGGGTAATTCCGCGCCCGAATTACGGAAGTTCTGACGACAGATAATTTCCTGTTTTGTTCAGGCGTTTTGATTGGGCCACTCAGAGGTTGTCGCTCATTGATCCATTCTGCGTGTCACACAAATCGGAAATTATTGGTTTGCGACAGGTGCATACATTCCATCGCTATACGTGTCCATGGTTTTATTGTTTGACACGTGTGATCTTCCATACCTCTGTTTTCAGAGCACTCTAAAATCTCCGTTGCCAAGGTAAGTTATTGTATAAAACTACAAATACTATCTTTGTAAAAAAAAATACGAAGTTTACGTTTGCAACATTACAAGGCAGAGACTTGTACAGTTTTTGTAATTAAGTCAATTGGAAAAAAAAATTAAATTTGAATTACTTATTATCTTTAATTAATGAAAATAAACTTATTTGAAAAAATACCCTTCATAATAAATTATGTTTAGTACAAATATATTGGCCGAACTGAAAATCGAACACACAACTTTCAGATGTTAACCGCGCATTTTATCGCTAGACCGAAACATCTTATCAACTTGTATTTCGTTTCTATATTTACATATTCATTTATAAAACTCTCTTTATCTGGCAAAACGTTATGTATATATTAAATTAATATTAATTTTATTCCAGCAATTGCGTATCAGAGGTCATTAATCGTATACAACAATAATTTTTAACAGACTCGTAAATTTTGTAGACTACAAAGATTTTCTAAGTATTTGTACAAAGAAAATCCTTGAAAATTAACAAGTTATTATGAAAGTAGTATCCTTGTCCTGTTATAAATATTTGAAAAAGTACAAATAAATTCTTTGTAAATAAATAAAATAGAATGATTTAAGTATAGGCTTAAGTTGGTTTGTCTGTGTGGAGCTACGTTGCGAGTTCTAGATCTAGAAGTTACGGAATTAAGTCACATCAGTCACACCTCAATTAAGGTTAATTATACTACAGGTTAGAAAGATCAGTGTTAAAGTTTGGCACAGGGAACATTTCTGCCGTTAGAGCGCTGGTATCGGTAACTGACTAATCACAGAGCTTTCCAGAATTTTAAGTAACATCAAGTTGATAATTTAAAAGGCAAAATGCGTTTATTTTCACTTTAAAATTAAGTTAAATGACTTCTGTCATTTCCAAGCCTATTAATATTAAATTTTACTACAGTTTCGTATTTATCTTGTCTCTTAGGGATAGCAGCGAAACTAGCGGCAGAAATTTTCCGTGTGCCAAACTCTCCCATAAGAAAACACATTTTCTGTCCAATCTGTAGTAGAATTAACCTTATTCCGAATAATAAGTTCAATATTTGTAAGCGTGTAAGATTCAGGTGGTAAACATTGTTGTGCCGAGATTATTTCTGTAGCCAATGAACAACGACATGGTTTCCTCAGTGATTACTAGAGACCTGAATAATTCCCGGGTTCAGTGACCTGTAAGCTAGTCTCCAAGAAAGTCTATGAACTCAAGCAGATAACAGCTTCTCATTGGCTGCTCGCTGAAATATGACTGGGCCTGCATTACGTTGATTGATTATTATTGGCTCAACTCCCTAAGGAAATTGTCAACATGACGTTGATTCAGTATTATTTTCTCAGCTCCCTATACGGAAATTGCCAAATAAGACCAGAGCCAATTGCAGAAATGGCACGAATGTACAGTTGCTTAACTTCCAACTTGTGTCCAAAACAAAACGAGAATATTTCAGGTCTCTAGTGATTAGATATGAGTATGAATATAGTCACGAGATTGTCTCGAAATTAATTTCGCACAATTTGAATTCAATGTCATTCGTGCACATCGGCAGCTCTGCTTCGTTGTTATTGGCGACGGTTCTTTGTTTAGACACGTCTCTCATTTGACTGTACCAATCAGAATAAGATTATTGACACACCATACGTACGTGATTTGCCAATAGAGTCCCAATAGAAGAGAGAGTTAAAACATGTAAGCACTGACCACGAACCAGAGCTGCAACCACATATACTGTATACATAATTGGCGTTCAACCTGACTTGGAATGTATCTGCGAAACTTACGTACCTCTAGCCTTGAGGTATCAAATAAGTAGAGGCATGTAAAATTCGCGTTATCATTTGGTAGCAGACTAATCTTCACTTTCCTATACATAACAGAGCGTATCTGCGATTCAATTGGCCACTAACTTGAGTGTGTTATCATTGACGTGTGTTACGTCTTTACAGAGATTGGCCTCTCTACCGTGTAAGCATTCTCCGCGGCAAGTCGCGACAATATCGGCCAGTGGGAGACGTCGAACAAGCCTATAGTCACTTGGAGTCTAGTCAGCTGTCAGGAAATAACGCGAATTTTGTATGTCTCTACAAATAAGTCAAGAGCGGATTGTGAACGAGAGACACGAAACCATAACATTTTGAATTCGAGCTCGCACTAGAAAAAAGCGAATTTTTTCAGGTCCTTGTTTATCGTTTAGGTAGCGATTCGATGCGTGGCGAGTAGCTTTAGCCAATCACAGCAATTCTGACGGACAGCCGACTTGTCCTGATTGGCAGAAACACGAGTTATCGTGGATTTATTCTAGTTCACGTTAGAACGTCAGGGATGTACACTACATTGTCGCTTCTGTGATTGGACGACAGCTGGTTTGCTAGGCGACTGCACCTCAGTAATTAACATGTTGCAATGACATTTTTGTAATAAGTTAGCCCTGCCAATTTATTTTGTGAAAAAGAAAACCTGTAGTTTTGGCAACCACAAAGTTTTAGTGGCGAGAGCATGTTTTTGTTGTGATCACAATTTATAATTAGTACGAGTAAATACTAACAAAAATTTACGTGTGCCGTTACGGGCGGAAAGATACACGGTAAAAAACAATAGTACATTTACAAGGAAATTCTTGTAACGTAATATTAGAACATTATCAGTCAGATAATAAAAGTAATATGTCAGAAACCTTTTAAAGTGGTTACAAATATCGTAAACAACTTTGGGAACTAGTAAAACAATGCTAATGAGCAGATTTTCCGAATTGAAACAAAACAAACCTAGGGGACCTTTCACATTTTACAAAACATTTCGTACTTTCCCAAAAAAATTTTTGTTAACTAGTTCCCAAAAAAATTCCGTAACACTACAATTAATTATTGAAAAATGAACCAGATATTAGCTGTAAATATACAAAATTTGTTTATGGATTTACAGAAATGTATGTAAATATACAAATAAATTGGTAAATATACAAGTTTTTTGTCAATTTTACAAAATATTTTTGTAGTGTTACAAAAAACTTTTTTGGAAACTAGTTTCCAAAAAACCTTTTTGTAAAAGTACAATTTTTTTTACTGTGTACAAATAGGCTTAAAATAGAAATTTAGCTGGGGTTTTTTGAGTGCTTATACTGTACATAATACTTCCTAAAATGTTTAGGAAGTAATTGACCTAAACACAGTATGGGACAGTTGCCCTACTTCCGTCTTGTAAATATGCAAACTTTTACAGTTGTTACAATACAAGTCTGGTAACTTCAGTATACATTTCACTGTTTTGTAAAAATAGTTTAGAAATGCTACCATGGATATCTGGGAAACTATTCTACTATATCTACTCTCTTAGCGCTCTGTTACGTCCGTGTGGCAAATTAAATAACTATTTAGTGACGCCGAACCGTCTAATAGAATCACACTTTAAAGCGAAATATACTTGTAGCCTATTTTGTATCTACAGCAGAAGAATAATTTTTATATAAAAACTAGCTTTCCCTTTGTGGCTTCACCCGCGTGTACTTTAGAAAAGAGGTACTAACTTTTAATTACGTATTAATTGATGGTGTTACTATATTCTCTGTATATCTTTAAAAAAACAAATACAAACAGCTGTATCCAGTCCACTTCGCTGAGCTTACTTTAATTGCAGAACATATTTGATTTTAATTCATCTTCATTTCTCTATAAAATAGCTGGCCGGCTGCGGCTTTGCCCGAGTGAAATTATG
This sequence comes from Medauroidea extradentata, assembly GCA_003012365.1. Taxonomy (NCBI): domain Eukaryota; kingdom Metazoa; phylum Arthropoda; class Insecta; order Phasmatodea; family Phasmatidae; genus Medauroidea; species Medauroidea extradentata. The sequence continues at coordinate 36,318 of PNEQ01065002.1, forward strand.
TAATGTAAACAGTAACTCTGGATAAAATATGTGATGAAGGCAGTGAACTATAAATTGTCTTAGCTCAGTGTAAAAAGCACGAGCAATATACTCGTGTGATGTCATAGTAATTCCCATCGCAAAGTCTTGCACGGGATACGAACCCGTAACCCCACCCCTCCCACACCACAAACTTTATATAATACCTGAGTGAATGCTTAAAGGCAGGCCGTGATAATTCTTTCGTATGTACAGGCTACAATACAAAGAGGTTTTAATTATTAGTAGGTTGGCTAAAAGAAACAACTATTGAATTATTTCTCCGTGATCATTCTCTTATTTCGGGAGACCAACATTTTACTGCTTTTCACATCCTTAATTTTCGAATTTCATAAAATCGTGAATTTGATTTATAGATATTTACATAAGTTTCATTCTTATAAAAAAATAATTTCGATACCTCATAAGCGGTACAGATGGTTATTTGAAAACTCATTAGCTATTTAGATATTTACATAAGCATGATTTTAAATAATAAATCACCTCACAATCTGAAATGGTTAAGTAGAAATCACGGATTAATGAAAAACCCATTTTACGGCTTTTCACCCCCTTGATTTTCGAATTTCGCAAAATCGAAAAATTCGCAAATATGCATTTGTTTGGGCAATATTTTGAAGTTAAAAAAATTTGATAGCTTTTCCGGTTAATGAGATATCAGGGATTCTTTGAAAACGCATTTCATCCTGTCCCCCCCCCCTTAATCATCGAATTTCGAAAAATCTATTCTGAGTGGGTGCCTACAGGGCAAGGGGATCTTTCCCTCGAAATTTTATGGTCCTAGGTCCAGCGGTTTGGGCTGTGCATTGATGAGTGAGTGAGTGAGTGAGTGTGTCGGTCAGGACACTTCATTTTTAGAGATGATGATATATCGCGAAAATGTTCTGTGCCAACATACCCTTGAAAACGCTGTAGCTTTTTACAAAACATATGATTAGGTGATATACGTCTGACACAACGTAGCTGTCTGTAGACCAATAACAGACATCAAATATTACAATAGCTGGATTATTATAGAATCAGTCAGGTAAAGCCAGTAATCTTCTGGTAAACTGAACGTGCGTTGATACCCAGCAAACAGTCAAGTTTTCCCGCGATAAATCTCCATCTCTATTCATTTTATATATTAATATTGTCGGATTCGCTAGCATGTAAACTAGCCTCCAAGAATATCTGTGTATTCAAACAAACAGCCGTTGCTCATTGGCTGCACTAGATCACGTCGTTACCACATGATCGGAACTGCATTTATTTGCTACTTCCTCATTGATTAATTGCCTTTCTAGAGGTGTTTAAAATTCCAAGGGCCAATTAGACGGAGTTATGGACATGGGAACCAATCCACATATTACTGGAGCTGATACATTCAAAGTCAAAGTCTACAGTGTGCATATAAACCTCGTAGAAACAACATTTTCTGGCCTCTTTTTTTTGTTCAAATATTGTTATTTAAGGCCTACTATTTTTGCGGTGATTGTTTTTTAAAACTTTATAATGTATAATTACCATGGTTAAATGTAAGAAAAGGCGCACGCCTTAATTTCGCCATGTAAAACTTAAGACGTAAATAAATAAACATAACAATTCCGTCTGGCAATGTTGTTTAAAATTGTATTTACCGAATTAGATATTTTTTTCAAAATTCAAGAAATTCTATGGTTTCGGCAAAAAAGTCAATTAACGAGATTTTTGTTAAACATAATTAGCTAAAACCATGGTATTTACAGCCAAAATAGAGTAGACGATTTTAAACAAAAACTGCCAGCCTTATGATTTATATATGTTCTCGTTTAGGCGTAAAAAATTAATACCTCTAAAAAAAGTATGAACTAAAGAGCATTCTAGGATGTACTTCTTACTGTCTTCTACTTGGTGTGATTATCTCACAGTAAATGACTAAGTGGATTGGTTCTCTTCTGCATAACTCCATCCAATTGTGAAAGTAACAGTGGTTTCGATTCTAGCACGAGCCCAAAACTAAACGCGAATTTTTCAGGTCGCTGATAATTGTCTTCGCAGAAATATTACAGTTGTATTCGTACAGGTAGGCTACACATCGTACTTTTTTTGTCTTAATTACCCGGCCTTATCAATATGATCTAAACCTTTAAAGGCACATTCAGACTAGTCGACGACTTATTACCTATGAGGAATTTTTTAAATTCCTTCCTGATTAAAATTTTTGGAAAGATTTAATTGAAAATATTTCAATACGGACACAGATAATTCAGGAGTATTTGTGGGAAACGATATAAGTACTAGAAAATCACATTTTGATTGTTTTCCATTGAAAAGATTATATGTCGTGTTGCTAATACCGTAGGAAGTTATATAAGTGCCAATAATTAAAATACATTGTTCAGTTCAAACAAACGTCTGTAGAATGCACTTGGTGTAACTCCACAACTGTTGGCATGAAGAATGATACAAGTGTCATCTGAAGTAACATTACTAAATTTTTTCTGTGACAATTCTTTTCACACACACAATCCTGTAAATAAACGTAACACAGCATTCGAATTATAAAATTATTTGTAAAAGGCTTTTTTTATTTCCTAAAAACTTACTATTTGGCAGTAATATCGTTTCCCTCAAACACACCTCAATTACTATAATTACCTTTTATTACGTACACGCATTGTATTCAAAAAATTAAAGCGTAACTATGATATAATTAAGCTAATTTAAAATTTTAATATGAAGATAAAAACTCTCTCCCACTAAATATCAAACCCTTAATAACTCCCAGTACCGATTTCATTAAAAAATACGCACCTGATAGTAAAATGTAATGTTTCTACAATAAAACATTGCCGGATATTCGTTATATCATCTTTCCTTTATTAAACGAAAATGAATATTATTAATTAAAGAGGTGACGCAGCATCCTAAGCATATTACGCTTATAGGCGACAAGTCAAGTGGTACACTGAAAGAAAAAATTTGCTGGAAATCTTCTCTGCAAAGTGATTTTGTAGTAAGCACAAAATAATTTTGTGATGGGCACAATATTTTTGTGGCGTCTACAAAATGTTATTGTTGTGACCACAAAATAAATTTTGCAGGGTAAATACCCACAAAATATTTTGTAGCTGCAACAAAACATTTTTTTTCCGTGTAGGCCAGCAAAAGTCGACCTTAGACGCAATCTTCTTCCAGACTCTGATCGTTAGGGACCAACGAATTTTACTAAAATAATTCTGTACCAACGATTTTCAGTGCCTAAAGAACACAACTGCAGCTATGATACATGCTCTGTGATTGGGTGCCTCAACTATTAAGACCATACTCTCTAGTTTCTACTTTTTTAGCAATATTAAATTTTACCCCTAAACTAGAGCAGATATCAAGAATCTGATAGGCAGTTTTGTTTTAAATAGTATTCTCCATGTTGGGTGATTTTCTTCAAGCCAGTAAATACTATAGTTTTAGCTGACTATGTAATTAACTAAACGCTGGTTAACTAACTTTTTAGCCGATACCGTATAATTTCTTACTTTTAAAAAAATTATCTGCCACGGCAAAAACCAATTTAAACAAAACTACCGGACAGATTTTTGATATCTGCTCTCGCTTAAGTTAAAAAAAAAAAAAATATTATTATTCCAAAAACAGTACAAACTAAAGATCATGGCATTAAGCCTAGTTTACACCGAAAGAATAACAGTAAAAATATTAATTACAAAATGTTAGTTACAAAAATGTTATCAACAAATTCTAAGCTATGGTACACTATTTTATAGAAATGTTGATAGCAAATGTGCTATTAGCATTGCTGAAAACACCAACGTTACTAACAAAGTTGTAAGAATTATGAACGGATGTTAATAGCAATGTTAATGAGAAAAATGCCTACAACATTGCTGATAACAGTGGTAGTAACATTTGTTACCAACGACCTTTGATCTAGACCGCCCTAGAATTGGTCGTGAAAATGTTGTTATCAACATTGTTGGTGACAAAGTTATTAACAAGTTTCTAAAAATCATAACTTTTTCTGCTAGCAAATCTTTTCTACAGAATTTTGGTAACAAATGTTATTAACGTCTTTAGTAAATATTAACAAAGTTGATAACAGAATGTTGGCAACAATGTTGGTAACATGATGTCAGTAATTTTAAAGAATTTTTTACAACATTGACAGCCCTTATTTTTACATTTCGGAATGCTAGTGGATAGGCCTATTAAAATATATATCAAAACTAAAGGGGGAAAAAACAAAAAATATTGTAGACATCTGTGGTTGTTGTACGAGAAGTTAGTGTGCAAATGGCAACGAATTATTTAAATGTAGACCTAGTATTTTAATTTTGTATTTGCCGTGCGGCAGCTAAACTAGTGTTCGTAATAACGAGAACTTTTAGTGTCGCGTCGCTTTCGCCGTGTCGCTTTGTCGCGCGCACGTGATTCCACAATGAAAGCAAAATATTTTCGAAAAAAAAAAAAAAAACAGCGGTCGTTCGAAATAAGACGCACAGCCCTTGAGCCCCAAACTGTTAATTTCTTTTCTTCTGCTTGTGCGGTGTTCCTCTGCGGAGGGGACAAAACAACGCGACACCCCCCTCCCCCTCGTCAACATGGTTTAACAACTGACGCGTCGTCGACGCGAACATAAAACGCGAGAGGGAGTTGTTCTAAGCCGTTGACGGCCCCGTCATTTCCTGGCAATTATCGCCTTCTGCCGTCATTTTCATCGTCGGCGTGTCGCCTGGATATTCTTCGCGCGCCCCGAGAGGCTGGCCAATTCGACTACCCCCTCCCCTACCCCCTATGGTTGTGTAGCTTGGCACTGCTACCATTGTTGCAGCAGGAAGCAATTTCACTTCGAGCCTGCCTGCGCCTCGCGCCCCAACCCTAGCTCATAATCGCGAACGCCGACCTAGAGGAGAGGGGAGAGTACACAGGGCGGCGAGACGTTATGACGTTATGATAGGATAACGAGACGCTGGGGTAGCAGACGCTGGGGAAGGGTAGAAGGGGGTTGAAACTACGGATGGGGAGGGGTGTGGGGGTGGACGTAACAGGCACTGTAATGACGCATTGAGGCGAGCGGCGTCTATTACTCCAGGAAGCAGCGGTACATACGCCCTAACGGCGTAGCAACGACCTCCCTGTGATCCCCTCGTCTAGGACTACAGCCACACTACCAATTACCGAGCTGCTGTAAGGCTGCCAGTGTTGCCAGGTGCACTAGGTCTCTTGGTATATGCTTAGACATGATGGTATATCGCTAGAGACATGCAAAATTCGCGTTATCATTTGGTAGCAGACTAAACTTCACTTTCCTATACATAACATAGTTTAATCTGCGATTCAATTGGCCACGAGCTTTCATGTGCGATGTTGTCATTTAAGTGTGTTACGTCTTTACAGAGACTGGCCTCTCTAACGTGTAAGCATTCTCCGCGGCAAGTCAGGACAATATCGGCCAGCGGGAGACGTCGAACAAGCCTATAGTCACTTGGAGTCTAGTAAACTGTCAGAAAATAACGCGAATTTTGGATGTCTCTATATATCGCGAAAATTTGTTGTGCCAACATACCTTTAAAAACACTGTAGTTTCTTGCAGCATGTATGATTGGATGATATACGCCTGACACAACGTAGCTGTCTGCAGACCAGTAACAGTCAGTAAATATTACAATAGCGGGATTCTTGTTGGTTCAGTGAATTAGGGCAACAGCTCCTCGGACAAGCGAAAGTCAGTAATGTTTGGATAAGCTGAACGTACATTGAAACCCGGCAAACAGTATAGTTTCCCAGCGATAAATCGCAATCTCTATATATGCTGTTGGAGGCGAACTGAGCACTTGAAGAGTGCGTTGTGAGCTAGTGAGAGATTTTGGTCAGCGCTCAACATCGAGGTATTTAGCAATGGTGAGGGGTGATATCAGCCAATCATATATGTTGCAAATAAGGCCATGATCTTTCATTTATTTCAAACGATTGCAAACAGCTCAAATTTTTTTAACCGAACGCTTTGGAAAAATTTGAGACTGTACTATTATACGATACACAATGTTGCCAGAGCGCTTTTTAAAGTAATGTACCGTTCGCTAGCAAAAAATTATTTTTGCTTCATTTATTACTATTCTAACAAGAAAATATTTGATATTTCAGGAGCAAAAATTTAAAAATCCGTTTGGTGTATTATAACAAAAAATTCAGACACATACATTGATATATAAGCGTTAAAACTGTACGAATGAATTTTCGATATGTGTATTGATTTGCGTTAATATATATATATATATATATATATATATATATATATATATATATATATATATATATATATATATATATATATATATATATATATATATATATATAATTTTTTCCGATACCACAGCAAAACTGAAAAGCGATGCCTTAACTACAGCGTTTTCAAGGGTGTGTTGGCACAAAACATTTTCGCGATATAAGATCGTCTCTAAATATGACGTGATTAGTGTAGATACAATTTGTTAAAATTATGACTAGACAGAAACTTGAATAATTTAAGTGTTCATTAACCTGTAGACTAGTTCCCAAGAATATCTGTGTAATTAGCAGACAATACATGTTCATTAGCTGCTTGCTGGTACAGTGATATGGTCCATGTTTTGTTATATTTTTATTATTGATTCAGCGATATATACGTATACGTACATATATACATACACACACAAACGCAGTGTGTTATACAGAATGTCCGCACTGAAAGAAAAGTATCGTCGCAGGAACCATAATTCTGTTAAAATAGGAACAACAATCCCGCTTGGTTTGTCTGTACCGTCTGTACGATATGTATGTATTGTTCCGACAACAATTTGTTCTGTAGAAGAAACAATATTTTTGTAGAAAGAACTAAAGATCATCTTGTTTTTACAGAACATATTGTTACTTCCACAGAACATATTATAGCAGGAGCAATACATATTGTACCAACAACCGTACGACTATTGTCCGTGCTTTAACAGAATTATGGTACCTACAACAATACTTTTCTTTCAGTGCACAAACAACCACATAATAAGAGCACATCACGCGAATCCTGGACTAAATTGGAGATGAAACTGTTAGTGGCAAAACGTTGCACGATGACATTTTACAAGCACAATTTGGCTACATAGCATTATAGTAAGTGCCATCTTGCACTCCACAAATATATTACGTTTGCATATGTGGGGCGCAGGTTGTAATCCCGAGTAGACAAAACGCGGTTATGTGTTAACTTGGCGTAACATACATAAAATAATACCTGGACGTAGAGAGCAAGAGAGGACGTTCTGCGTGCAGTGTTGCCACACTTTGTGCAGGTAAAATTTTCGTCGTACAACATTTTTCCAGTTATATTTCCGTCTACAGTTTAGCCCAGGATTCACGCGGTGTGTTTATCATTATGTTGTTTGTTGACATCCTGTATTGTTAATGCGCTGTAATAAGACTTTATTTTGTAATATAAATTATCATTGGACGGCATTAAGCAGAAAAGATCCAACCCAAAAATTAATAATTTTGAGATATTCGTACCACTTAGAAGACGATCCGAAGTCCGTCTTAGAAAAAGAATACGTTCAAAATCACAACATTTGACGAAAAATAAGAGCCCGGCAATTAGTTAAGCTTAGATACATACAGAAAAAAATTTGACCTTGAATATCTCAGTTCCAGTTAACTGTGGGTTGGGTCCTTTCTGCTTAAGGTAGTTCACGTGGTATAACCGCATAATTTTGTGTTTGTACGACGTAGTGATAATTATACAGACGTTGATTTTGACTACATTTTCCATTTGTGAAACGTTTTTAGCTCCCATAGTCTTCCCATAGCGGTAGATCAAAGTCAAAATTTGCAAGTTACGAGAACATGCTAATAACAAAAACCAAGTAACTTACGCGAATGAAATAATTTACAATGGAATCAGGTAGTATGGCTCATGTGCTAAAAATTTAAAAATACCGCAATGTAATTTCTTTGTAGTTTTAAAAAATTCCAAAAATTTGTTTCATTTAGGGCAATTTTTTAAAAATACAAAGGGACTTTTTGTGTAATTTTAAGTAGTTTAGCATATGGCCCGTACTATCTAAATTCAGTGTAAATTATGTCGACCGATTAAGTCAGTTGGTATACGTTATCAGTATGTTACCGTAACTTGCAAATTTTGAATTTGACATGCTGCTATAGGAAGACTATGAGCCATAATAAAGTTTTACAAGTGTAAAACGTAGTCACAAGTAACGTCTATATAACTAACACTATGTCGTGCAAATATAAAATTCTGCATTTTTCCACGTGAACATCCTTAATGTCTTCCAATTAATGTGAGGATTGGTAACTGTGAAGTTTACCACGAACTAGAGGACGAGACATAGTCGGTTCCTGCACGGAGCCGCAGTCCCCCTAGCCACTCTATATTCAGTGTGTATAGCGTCAAAGAGGGGCAAGAGGGGCACACCAGCAGCGTGTTATGAATTGAATAGGCCTCCCCCGGCAGAAGGCGAGGCTCCATCGTGTCTGATAACGCCCCCGGGAGCTGATGTACCCTTGGTTGGGGGGAGGGGGGTTGTAACTGGGCTCTCATGCAGGGATGAATGATGTCGGGGTAAACAAATTTGGTTCTGAACCATCGCCTCTCCCTCATTCTCCCTCCCTACCTTCCCATTTTCGAATCCAGGGGGGTCTATGTCTCCCTCGCGAA